>JAXRKP010000446.1:190000-210000 GCA_037039925.1 Doris montereyensis | reverse complement strand
CATGGACAAGTGATGATTGTATGGATACAATTGATGATTGTATGGACAAGTGATGATTGTATGGACAAGTGATTATTGTATATACAATTGATGGTTGTATGGACAAGTGATGATTGTATGGACAGGTGATGAATGAATAGACCAGTAATGATTATGGACAAGTGATGATTGTATAGACAATTGATGATTGTATGGACAAATTATTATTGTATAGACAAGTGATGATTGTATGGACAATTGATGGTTGTATGGACAAGTGATGATTGTATAGACAAGTGACGATTGTGGGAACAATTGATGATTGTATGGACAATTGATGATTGTATAGACAAGACAAGTGATGATTGTATGGAACAATGATTGTATGGATAAGTGATGATTGTACAGACAAGTAAACATTGTGGGAATAATTGATGATTGTATAGACAAGACAAGTGATGATTGTATGGATAAGTGATGATTGTATGGACAACTGATGATTTTATTTTAAGCTCATGCAACAAATCCAACCTGATGACAGTGGACATTTTCCAAAACAACGCTCTACGCTTTATTAGTGGAGGCATGAGATCAACCCCCACAGATATGTGTGAAATACATACCAATGTGGAACCTCATGACATGCGCAAGGACAAAGCAATATTAGAGGTATATGAAAGAAGCAAAAGGATGAGTTCCACCCATCCAAACAGAAAAAATTGTCGATAACTGGCAACCAAAATATAGAATATAGCAGAAATCACCATTACATCATGCTATGGAGCTAAAAGAAAGACACCATCTCCCGGAACAAGAAGAGAAACACCACGGGTGAACAGAGATCCACCAAATATCTTATTCAAAGAATCTCAAATCAAGATGGAGCTGATTGACAATCAAAGAAAGAAATCAGATCCGCTAACCCTGATGATGTCATCACAAAAAAAACCCCATTGATGACTACCCTGACAGCTGGATCCGTGTATACACAGATGGGTCAGCTCTCAAAGGAACATCAAATGCAGGGTATGGTATCTACATCCAATACCTAGATGGCACATCTGATAAATTCTCTGGGGCTTGTGGAGAAAAATGTACCAACTTTGAAACAGAGGCAGCAACCATAGAAACAGTACTTTACTACCTCAACTACTCACCTTTGTCTTCATATGTATGTATTAGCCTCTGAAGGATAGAGTAAAATAATTTCGAAGGCATTAGTAATGCAGTCAAAATATTCAGTTATGCGAGCTTAACATGAAAATATCAGATGGTTAATTTCTAACTCAAGGTGTTTCTAAACTTTATTGAATAAATTATCGTGTAATAAAGGAAGAACATGAGAAAGTGTTGACTTTCGAACAAAATAGATAACGCATCTCTGTACAATGTTCACCATCGTTTGTGTGTGTGTGTGTGTGTGTGTGTGTGTGTGTGTGTATATATATATATATATAAGTAGAACTGTGGTGGAAATGTGAATTTATAACATCTAAGTGTGGTGAAAAGAAAAGTGCCCCACTGTTTAATTGCTGACTTATCTGACAAAAAAATACCCAAACCAAAACATTTTTTTTATCTTCTGTGTCTGAGATTGATCTTTCATTGCTTTCATCCCTGACATTTTTTCTGTGTTTTCCGTGTGTGTGTGTGTGTGTGTGTACAGTCATGAATACGCACATGATGTAACAAGGAGCTAATGGACAGATAACTCCTAATTAGATTGGGCAATGACATACATATTTTATATCTATCTGCTCTTGTTGTATTTATTGATGGCCATGGGAAATGCAAACCTGGATTTTTAATTGCTATCTTCTTCCTGAATAGCAAAATTGCAGTGCATGAAATGTGAAATGAAATTAATTGTTCTTTATTTTGCTTTGTTTATCGTTTTGTTTTTCAACTCGTTAATAATTTGCCTGTTGTTTTTTTAATTTCTATTTCTACTATCTTAATATAGCATATTGCATTCAGGTAACCAAGCACATGTTATCTAGACAATGTTCTGAGAATAATTTCTTTTATTTTCTTTCATGTATACTTTCAGGTTGTTGAAGAAAGCAAATTGATCCTTGAACATTTGGCCACCAATTTGAAAAACGTGGTCTGATTAAGGTCAAGGGCAAAGGGAACTCATGACCTACTTTTTGGAAAGGAACGTTTCAAGCATAGATGTCCTCATTCCAAATCAAGTTCCTGGAAGTTGACATACAGATGGTTGCTTCGTCAGAGGGTTTACATTCCCTTCACCGGCAGGATAAACAAGGCTATTTAAGAACATGTTCAATGTTATAAGTGTCAAATTCTGTAATGCCAACTCCACAATTAAGTGCCAATTTCTGTAATTTCATCTTCACAAGGACATATCAACTTGTGCAATCTCAACTTCGCAATTAAGCACCAAATTGTGCAACATCAATGCAACAAGGAATTCCTAAATTTGGCAATGACAGCTTCAATGTAAACGTAAAATGGTACAATGTCAGCTCCTCAAGAAAGTGTCAAATTTGTGCAATTTCTGTTTTACAAGAAATGTCAAATTTGTGCAATTTCTGTTTTACAAGAAATGTCTAATTTGTGTAATTTCAGTTTCACAAGAAAGTGTTAAACATTAAGCTATGTCAGCTCCACAATTTTATGTCAAAATGTGCAATATCACCTTCACAAAGAAAAACCAAATTGTGCATAGTCACCTGTAGAAAAAAAGGTCAACAGCCCAATTACACTATATTCCTTTGTAAATTCCCAGCCTGCTACTGTGCAATGAATTATACGGCACACGAAACACAAGGAAATGTCAAAGCCTGCAATGCTACAAGAAGAAAGGAAATGTCAAAGCCTGCAATGCTACAAGAAGAAAAGGAAATGTCAAAGCCTGCAATGCTACAAGAAGAAAAGGAAATGTCAAAGCCTGCAATGCTACAAGAAGAAAGGAAATGTCAAAGCCTGCAATGCTACAAGAAGAAAAGGAAATGTCAATGTATGCCATGATACATGAAAACAAGGAACCGTCGAAGTGAACAAAGTTACATCACAAAAATGCAAACAATGTCAATGTATGCAATGTTACATAAGTAACAAAGTAAAGTATGTTCCATACCCAGACTTGAGCGTAGTAGAGTCAGGTGTAGAGTCCTAATTTTCTTGGCATACGGCATAGTGTGGTAGTTTGCCATAACGCTTCCCACACAACCTTTACTTTCCACGAGTCTGAATAGACCTATCTACCATATTCCGCTGCTGGGTCGACAGGAGGCCCAGAAAAAATTGCCCGAAGTGGGAATCCAACTCAGGCTCCTGCGTGGTAGTCAGACTCTGTGCCGACAGAGCTATCGACGCATGGGAAGTAAGTTTACACTGGAAACGAGGCAAATGGTCGAAATGTGTAATTTACATTGGGTGTAACTGTGGAAGTAACAGTTTCCATTCTGTCTAGTATTCATGATTTTATTTGTGTCCTTTTGCTTTATGTTCGTTTTGTCCTCTTTGCTATGGGTCCATAACAAGTTATGACCGTAAAATTCTATTGTAACTTTTGTCTAAAGTTATATGGGACTTAAACATTCTAATGTAATTTTGTCTAAAGTTTTGCCATGCTACATATTGAGATTATGTTCCTCAGTTGAGGCAATACATTCTTAGTGTTCATTGAATATTTGATGTAGAATGTGTTGGTTGCAAGACATGTGATAAAAGAGGAAATCCATACATATAATCAAAGAAAATAAGACTAAATAACATATTACTTGGAGACATTATCTTATTAATTAATTTATTGATGTAAATAGATAAAAACAAAGATTCTCACGTATATATCCATTGATTTATTGTTGTTAACAGTATCACATTTAAATATATTTTTAAGTAAACCATACTTCAATAGTTTTTAACATAAGCACGATACTCTCCATTGCTGTACATTAATTGTAATGTGATTTCATATTTCATCTGCTGTGTACAAAATTCTTCCTGTTTGATATTGTTAGCAGGGATCTGTGTTATTTAAAATTTTAAAAATGATGGGAACTATGTCTGGCAAAAAAACTTAATTGTAAATAAATACCTTTCGAACTTGTAAGGCTGCACATAGAACTGAAATGTATCTGTTAGCATTATAGCATGAGATGTAACGGGAGAAAATACGGTGGTTCTCAAAATTTTTGGACCATGCACCCATTCACTATATTATATCAGACTGTCAATACCCCTTTTTAAAATTGTCTACCTCTAAAGGTGCATTCAAATTAATAAATCTGCCAATCTGTGGTCTGAATTCCCCACGCTCTTGTAATCCAGGAATCCCCCCAACCCCTTGAGAACAACTGAGATAATAGATCACAAGTTGCATGACATGAGGTGTAATGAGAAAGTCCATCGCCTCCTGAAGGAAACTTACTCAAGTTAGAGATCTTTCGCATCTGGGAGGATTGGGAAAATGTGTCTGAAATGACTTTCACAACACAGACTTGATTGTGCATTGCCCTTCACAATTAGATCAGTGTTGTATCATTTCACTCATACGTTCCAATATGTTCTAGCTAACATAAGTAGCCTAACAATACAACCCATAGATCTCAAGATATAACTTTACATTGTTATTTCATGAGACAAGCCAAGCTGTACCTTTAGATCTAGTAGATTCTATCATTTTCAACGTGCAGGAGCAGAATTCCTTCATTAGTTAGTTTTTCCTCATCTTTAGTGGATTCAAAGAAAGAAAGGCCTTTGCAGTCATTTTTGGGAGATATTTAACACACTAGTATCCAACACAACCCACAAACAATCGAGTTCGAACATCAACTGTCAAGAAGACCTTATGTTATTACTTGCTCGGTTTTCTGCAGACAATGTTTAACGATTATACATTGGGTCGACATTTCAGTAGGCTCATTTTCTGGGTCACATGATTTGTTCAGGCTCGTTCAGTAGGCTCCTTTTCTGACATAATGATTTGGCTCGTTCAGTAGGCTCATTTTCTGACATAATGGCTCAGGCTTTCAGTAGGCTCCTTTTCTGACATAATGATTTTTCAGGCTCGTTCAGTAGGCTCCTTTTCTGACATAATAATTTGCTCAGGCTAGTTCAGTAGGCTCATTTTCATTTCTGACATAATGATTTGCTCAGGCTAGTTCAGTAGGCTCCTTTTCTGACATAATGATTTGCTCAGGCTAGTTCAGTAGGCTCCTTTTCTGACATAATGATTTGTTCAGGCTCGTTCTGTAGGCTTCTTTTGACATAATGATTTGCTCAGGCTAGTTCAGTAGGCTCATTTTCTGACATAATGATTTGCTCAGGCTAGTTCAGTAGGCTCCTTTTTTGACATAATGATTTGCTCAGGCTAGTTCAGTAGGCTCCTTTTCTGACATAATGATTTGCTCAGGCTCGCTCCATAACCCATTTTCTCTGGTTTGTTCAATGAGCCTTTTAAAACAAAAATGTATTGTACACAGTGGAGAGTTTTTCTCTTTGCATTCTTTTCTTCATAAAAAATCTTCTTGAATTCCTAGTAGGTGGTATTTGTTAAATAGGGTAAATTATGTTCATATTATAGTAAATATAATCTTTTCATTTGGTAAAGAAAAAACATGCAAGTGAATTGATTTCTAAACCAGATATTTGTGGATTGTTTGTTGTTTTTGTTTGTTTGTTGTTTTTTTTTTTGTTTTTTTGTTGTTGTTTTTTTGTTTTTTTTTTTTTTTTTTTTTTTGGGGGGGGCAACAGATTATATGTGACACACCAAAAGAGCCACATTGGAGCGAAGTCAAAGTGACCAACGACAATAAGTGACAGCAATAGCCAAGACGTTTCGGGCTGAACCTTTGGTCAGACAACGAACTACTAATCATATTCTCGCGGACAGAAGAAAGTAAACACTTATATATTCGTAAGTTGCAAGCAAATTGCTAAATCAATTATAATGAAATTATACATAACGATATTTCATTCATTTTGCTATACGTGTTCATTGCTTTACGTCTTGCCAAAGTTGAGAGAAATATGTTCAATTTTATTCATCCCATTTTCAAAATTTGCACAAGCTCGTCAATCATTAAATTTTGGAGTGTGTTCTCAACGTTGCTACGTTGCTACGTACAGGCAGGACATCTCCCTCGAATACTTGCAATAAGATACGTGATTTGTCTTTGTGAAATGTTATTCCATTCGTCATTGAATACATCTTTGAGTTTCAAAGCATGGTAACTCTGAGAATGCTGTTTTCAGTATTCTTAAACTGAGGCTCCAGAAGGAAAATTGAATTGATTAAAAAGATTGAGCGAAGACGTTCTGCAACTATCGACCAGTACGTGCTACTACTCCTCCGCTGTGTAGATTGGCATTATTTATATTGCGTCCAACAGCTCGAGGGCTGGTGAATATTCCAAGATTTCCGTCAATCTCTTGAAGGGTTTGGCCAGTAGTTCTTTTGTTGTCACGTAAATGAGTTATCACTTTTTGACGTATTTATCGCTCAGAAGAGACGTTTGCATGCCCTGTTCTCGCAATATCTTCAACATTTCCACTTTCTTTTCAGTTTTGAAATGGTTGTTTGACAACATTTTAATTGTCTCGCTACGTCTTAAACACCAACTCCTGCATCAAGCATGCCAGTAGTATCTACAGCGATCATTCATAGAGAGACACACCATAATTTAAAAACCCCTGTAAAAACCAACAATTTATAACTTACTGTGAACAAGGTGATTGGTATGTTTAAAGGTGGCTTATAGTCAGACATGAGCTATGGTTTTTCATGAAATCAAGAAAACTGATTTGAGTGGGGGGGGGTGATTTAGGAGAGTGGGGGGGTGGGGGGAGTGGGGAATATTTAGGCACATGCACGTGCAAACCGTGGGTGTGCTTCGTGGCGTGACCTAGATAACGTTTGGTCATTTGACACACTTCACAAATTACCGGCATTAATTTCTTTAACAATATGGAATTAACTGTATAATGATAGACATGAAATCTTTCGAAGAACATAGGGTCTCAACATGGTTTCTTTCTTTTATGCGCGAGTATATTTACACCCTTATAAAAAAACGTAGAGGAAAGGTCGGAAGTGATGATCCTCTCGGCTCTCCTTTCATCTCATTTTTTGTTCTTCTCTCTATCAAACTATGTGAACATGCCTCTACATACGTGTGAATATAAGTCGTTTGTTCTCTGGGAAAAGGGTTATTACCCAAAATTTCACTTGCCTGTTATGCATTCTTTAGTGAAGTTGTCATTTATTGTCGTTGTTTCACATTGTGTGTAGTGTTGTTGTTGGTCATTCTTGTTTGGTTTTAATTTACCTTTTAAAAAACAAAAAGGAAGATTTTGAAACAAAAGAGTTCTTTTTTTCACTTCCTTACCATGTCATATCATCACCACGTCTGTGCTATCTTGTTATGAGGTTGAAAAATTGCCTTGAATTTTGTATCAGAGTAAACCCCACCTCCCCTTACCCCTATTCCAGGTAAGTGGATCGACACCAAGTCCCACCGGAGATGGATAATAAAAGAAGGTCACAACACACTTGACACTTTTAAGATCCCTTGACTGTTTTCAGAAGAATCTACCAACAACATCTTGCTTAATTGTGGATATGGGTTAAAACCAAATGCAGCATCAAATCAAAGTCTCGTTTTGTCTCCAGTTCTGTGTTTATGAGAAAACAAAATCGACGAATGTTTGATATCTTCGAAACACGTATCCAGATAGAACAAAATGATGCGTTGACATAACTGCAAATCAAGGGCAGCTATTGACATTATCATATAGACATTCCATTAAAAGGAGACTTATAAACTCTCTAACACAAAAAATGATATAGAAGAAAACAAAATTGGAGATAGAGCAAGACAACGATGAGCTCTCACGTTCTGTTGAAGTAGTTAGGTCTTATCCCTCTGTGTTTTGTCCTCTCCCCCACCCCTCCTCGTGGGACTCGATAGTCCTGATAGTCAAGGTGTCAGTCTCTCAATCAAAAGGCCGTGGGTTCAAGGCCCGGCAAGTTGAATATTTTCCTCGAGTTTTTTTCGAGTAAAACCCATCCAAGATGGATACTTAGTCGCATCGGAGACGCGGATGATAAAGGAGGTCTCGTGTGCAGATCCCAATGTCAAAATTCGCTAGGCTGTTTACATGGCAGTCTGAGCAAAATTAAAAACCCTACCAAAACCCCTGAGATCCCTTAGATGTGGATGTGCGTAAAATCAAATCAAATCAAATCAAATCAAATCAAATCAAATCAAAGCAAATCAAATCAAATCTCACTGATGGAATTAAACAAATCGATTATTTAAAATATATGTTTACAAAATAAAGTTCATGTCCACATGTTCATGTTTACAAAAACAAATTCATGTCCACATGTTCATGTTTACAAAATAAAGTTCATGTCCACATGTTCATGTTTACAAAATAAAGTTCATGTCCACATGTTCATGTTTACAAAATAAATTTCATGTCCACATGTTTACAAAATGAAGTTCATTCCACATGTTCATGTTTAAAAATAAAGTTCATGTCCACATGTTCATGTTTACAAAATAAAGTTTATGTCCACATGTTCATGTTTACAAAATAAAGTTCATGTCCGCATGTTCATGTTTACAAAATAAAGTTCATATCCGCATGTTCATGTTTACAAAATAAAGTTCATGTCCACATGTTCATGTTTACAAAATAAAGTTCATGTCCACATGTTCATGTTTACAAAATAAAGTTCATGTCCACATGTTCATGTTTACAAAATAAAGTTCATGTCCGCATGTTCATGTTTACAAAATAAAGTTCATGTCCGCATGTTCATGTTTACAAAATAAAGTTCATGTCCGCATGTTCATGTTTACAAAATGAAGTTCACTTAAGACGTGTATCAAACACGTGTAGATTGCATGAAATGACGTTTCCTGAGCATGACAGCGTCATAGGTCAAGTCAACGCATTTTAAATTCAAAAGCAAGATTTGCTCATGTACACTTGTTCCATTTGCTTGGCAAAGGTCTATTACCCAGTATATAGATACCACACGAACTCGAGACCTGAGTCTAACGCCCCAGAAATCCTGGTAAACGAAAGATGTTGATGTCAGAAGTAGGGAATCACACTAAAACGTATATCTATATTTACATATTTACATTACAATCTTATAATGCTCAGGCCGCAAACTATTGTACATGACTCAGTTTAAACAAAAAGTATATTGCTGTTGTTGTTGTTGTTGTTGTTGTTGTTGTTGTTGTTGTAAGTATATTGTATATTCATGTAATGAAAAAGTAACCTAAGTTGAACGATAATTTATAAACTACTCTTAAAAACCAAAAAAAATTGTAGAAGATTTGATGCCTTCTATCAAACAAACCATATTTGAATTTAAAGATAGCATTTTGTCAGGTATTTGAGATTTGATTCGTTGAAATGTCTTGTTTTTTAAAAATAATTGTAATCTTTTGAACTGCGCTGCTTGTTATATCAAGGTTATGGACACTTTCAATAGTAACAATTCCATTTAAGGAAAATACTTTGATGATATTTTGGTGACAATTTGATAAAAATTTGTTGAACATTTGATGACGATTTAATACCAATTGGATGACATTTTGATGACATTTTTTAAAGCCATTTGATGAAATTTTGTTGAAGATTTAATGACAATTTTATGACAATTTAATGATAATTTGATGATCAATGATGACAAGCAGAAAAATCACTTGACATGTTGTACTGAAAATATTGTGATGACTGTGATTTTTATGCACTGTTTCAAACATATTTTTTTTTTTCTTTATTCTGATATATAAAGAAGAGGAAAATAGACGACTCACTCCATGTACATATACATACATATATATATATATATATATATATGTATCCTATCTGTCTTTCTGTTTCTTTATCTGTTTATCTATATCTACCTATATATATATATACACAGTGTATATGTGTATATATATATATATATATATATATGCTATAT
Organism: Doris montereyensis; assembly: GCA_037039925.1. NCBI lineage: Eukaryota > Metazoa > Mollusca > Gastropoda > Nudibranchia > Dorididae > Doris > Doris montereyensis. The sequence continues at coordinate 200,054 of JAXRKP010000446.1, read as the reverse complement.
TATATATATATATATATATATATATACCTATGTATCCTTTTATCTTTCTGTTTCTTTATCTGTTTATCTATATCTACCTATGTCTAGTATGTCTGTGTGTATATAATATATATGTATGCTAGTATCTATCTATCTACCTACCTACCAATTTATCTATCTATCTATCATTTTATCTATCTACCTACCTACCTAAGTACCCACCTATCTAACTATCTATCTATTTATCTATCTATCTATCTATCGATATACATATATATATATATATATATATATATATATATATATATATATATATATATATATATATATATATATATATATATATATATATATATATATATATATATATATATATATTTATATATATATATATATATATATTATATATATATATATCTGTTTATGAGGACGAATGGATTCTTGTTATAACTTGGAGATGAAACCTGCAAGAATACACATTCGACTTGATTAGTGAAGTTATGCATCTTGTATCACTTAAGACGTATACTGCGGAAATTGAAATATAGTTGCTTCATTGGCATAATAATGTCTTAAAAAACGTGTATCAGGAGATAAAACATGACAATACACAGAAGTGTAACAAGAGATAGTGCATCGAAATACACATAAGCGTAACAGGAGATAGTACATCTCAATACACAGAAGTGTAACAAGAGATAACATATGGCAATACACAGAAGTGTAACAAGAGATAGCATATGGCAATACACAGAAGTGTAACAAGAGATAGCATATGGCAATACACAGAAGTGTATCACGAGGTAGTACATCTCAATACACAGAAGTGTAACAAGAGATAGTACATCTCAATACACAGAAGTGTAACAAGAGATAGTACATCTCAATACACAGAAGTGTAACAAGAGATAGTACATCTCAATACACAAAGTGTAACAAGAGATAGTACATCTCAATACACAGAAGTGTAACAAGAGATAGTACATCTCAATACACAGAAGTGTAACAAGAGATAGTACATCTCAATACACAGAAGTGTAACAAGAGATAGTACATCTCAATACACAGAAGTGTAACAAGAGATAGCATATCTCAATACACAGAAGTGTAACAAGAGATAGCACATGGCAATACACAGATGTGTAACAAGAGGATAGCACATGGCAATACACAGAAGTGTAACAAGAGATAGTACATCTCAATACACAGATGAACAAGAGATAGCACATGGCAATACACAGAAGTGTAACAAGAGATAGTACATCTCAATACACATAAGTGTAACAGTATGTGTAATACATTAGTACATCTCAATACACAGAAGTGTAGTACATCTCAATACACAGAAGTGTAACAGGAGATAATACATGACAATACACAGAACTGTAACAGAAGATAGTACATGCTAAGCATACATTGCTCCATCTTCAAATATTGATTGTCACATGAGGTCATTTTCTCCCAGTAAAATAAAGCTGTGGAACAAATTACCAACAGAATTAAACTCAGCAATACCAGTGTTTAGTAAAATTTGTTTAATGCATTTGAAATCAAAATTAGGTTGATGGTTTGTGGTTAAATTTGAAAACATGCGTCCTGACAGGATTATTCACGAATTGAGTTCGTAGTTATTAAATAGAAGAATATGAATAAGGCACCACCTCGCCGAGAAGGGAAAGCATAGCAGTAACCCTGGCAACCACGCTAAGGGAAAGCATACTAGTAATCATGACAACCACGCTAAGGGCACTCAATTGAAGAACACATGACACCAAGAGGGTTCTCGTTCACAGGACTTTCCACACAAAAAATAGACCACGTTGGTACACACAATTAACAAGGGTCACATGGATATTAATTTATTTAAATAGATAATGATTTATATACTAGCAATCAAACGTAGTATCTATAAGACGAAAATTCGCAGTAAAAGAGTTTGTAATAAGAGAGCTGCTAATGGGTTGGGTTTTTTTTCTTCGAATTAATGCATGAGTCGGATGTAAGTATGAAGTGACGTCACCACGTCTTGAAAGGACAGAGCACTGGTTACTAGCCCGATGCGGTCGGTGAGCAAATAGAGTTGATGCAACGATTTCCAAAACAGCAGCTTCCCGCGAAGCCTGGTTGCACAAAGGATTGCAAGTCTGGGATTGTGGAATGCACTGAGGAAGGCAAAGTTAACTATTAATTTATTGATTCGAATTCAAATTATTATGTTCTTTAAATTATCTATTCGTGGGATTTCCCTCAGATCGTCAAATGACACTATTATCGGCCGACCTTAAGCTTAGTCTAAGAGATCCACTTTCGTGTCAGCGTATGAGGGGTAAATATATAATAATAAAAAATGAGTTCAACATTCAGAATTGAGCGTAGGGTTACTAGGAGTAAAGGCTTTTTTTCCCCATGGCATACTACCTTTGAGAGCCAGAAAAGTTGTTTTGCCGAATCTAAATGGAACTAGCTACCCACTTCTCTACTGGGTTGAGAGCCAGAAAGACTTGCTGCCCAAACTGGGAATCAAACTCAGACCTCCTGGGTGGTAGTCTGACGCTATACCGACTCAGATACCGGCACCTCATAGGAGGAATGAGGCAAGCATAATGTAGTACCAAGAGTGCATAGCCTACTATCCCCTGCCTGAAAAGTTTTGATTTTCATTTGATTTGATTTTATCCACATCCACGACTAAGATGATCACAAGGTTTTTAGAAGGAGTCTTTAATTTTGCCTTTACTGCCCTGTAAAAAGCTAAGGGATTTTTAACATGGCACAGAGTTTTTGTGATCTGCACACGTGGCCTCCTTTTCATAGCGGGTCCGATAGGACTAGACATCGATTCACTTACCTGGACTGGGGAAAAAGTAACTCGGGAATATTTTCATGACCTTTTGGTTGATAGGCTGAAACTTCATCTCTGTACCACCGAGTTCCTGCCTGCTTCCAAATAGGAAACGAATGTTACGACAGCTGCGTTTAGCCCTGAGTTGGCTTCTCCGTCTCTCTTCTCTCAGATTTGAGAACATTCCTTAGTCGCCAGGCGACAGATCAGGTCGTAAGCTAATCATGTTTAAGCCACCCTGCGCACGCCAACCCAACAATACACCAAGTGCGTCTAGTTATGGGTGGTGGAACCGTTAGTTTCGATATACGGGAGGTGCTTAAGACGTCTCACCGTGCGCCATGGACAGTAACACCCTTCGTTAGAAGGGTGGCTACCTGACAACTTGAAACCTAAATTGATACCGACCGCTTTCGCAGCTCAAGTTGGCTCCCCAGGAAATAGTAAGATTTTGATTTGATTTAAAAGAAAAGATTTATCCACATCCACAACTAAGGTGATCTCGGGGGTTTTGGTAAGATGTTTCAAAAATGTCCCTGGACTGCCTTGCAAACAGCCAAGGGATCTTTAACGTGCACAGAGTGCTGTGATTTGCACACGGGATCTCCTTTTTATTGTCCGTCTCTGATGGAACTAGGTGTTGATCCACTAGTTGCACCAGGGCCAGGGGGGGCAGGAGGGGGGCAGTTATTACTCGAAAAAGCTCGAGAAAAATGTTTAACCGTCGGCGGGGTTTGAACCCCTGAACTTTTGGTTGGGGAGGCCCACATCTTGCCTCTGGACTACCAAATCACGCAAAGAGTAAGAAAAATAATTAATTAATAAAGTCTCTCGTCTGAAACGTGGGAGTTGCATTGATCTGAGGCTCTGTGAAGTGGTTCTTTGCTTGCAATGTGCTCGTAGAATGAAAGGACAATGCGGGATGTCATATCAAGAGTATGTTCCCCTGGTATAAACGAGGAGTTCCACATTTTGATTTCAAACACCCGTTTCATTACCCAATCTTACAATATAGTTGTTACGACTCGTGCTCTAGTGGACTTTGATTGAATCTTTGAATTCTACTCTGTCCACTGTAAGTGGTGATCTCATGGGAATTAAAGAAGAAACAACAAGATTAAAACAAGGTGAATGAGTAAAATTTAAAAAAAAACAGGATCTACCTACGGGTGGGCAAAAAGTGACGCTTCCCACGCCAAACACTGACAATGTGTGATAGCAAGCTGAAGTGTCGGAGACTGCTATAAAGTGAATGAGTTTTAAGACGATGGTTTGAGGAGGACGCAGGAAACAATAATCGAAATTACCCCTGAAGCTATGAGCTTCCTAGCCATCCCAACCCTTGTCCGTAATCTACCTAGATGTCAATCCAAATAATAATAATGTCTCTTGGGGTCTCTTGCTTAGCAACCTAACAGCAAAACCGTTGCCCATGGGGACATGCTCTCTCTCTCTCTCTCTCTCTCTCTCTCTGCTCTCTCTCTCTCTCTCTCTCTCTCTCTCTCTCTCTCTCTCTCTCTCTCTCTCTCTCTCTCTCTCTCTCTCTCTCTCTCTTTTGGTTTTGGTTTTGGACTGATTGAGCTTTGGCATAGATTGGGAGGTCTCTTGGAAATCAGTGTATTTGTGGGGTTTCCAGATGGTCAAGGTAATTGATCCGCAGGACTCCGCAACAAGCGTCTATGCCAACTGTGAAAAGTAGATGTAATTGAATCTGGTTCAATGATTCTCTTGGAAATTAAACAATCCATGCCCGTAAAAAGAAGAGGAAATATATTCATTGATACGAGTATCTAGGTTTCAACTAATGTTGGGGCTGGCCGGGGTGGGGGAGGCGCTAAGTTTTGAAACAAAACAATCAAACAAAACAAAGCGATAAAAAGCACACAATCAACTGCTGCTGCTGCAACTAACTACTACTACTACTGAACTACTACTACTACTACTACTACTACTACTACTACTACTGCTACTACTACTACTACTACTACTACTGCTACTACTACTACTACTACTACTACTACTACTACTACTACTACTACAAATACTACTACTACTACTACTACTACTCTAACTATTACTGCTGCTGCTGCTGCTGCTACTAACTACTACTACTACTACTACTACTGCTACTACTACTACTACTGCCTACTACTACTACTACTACTACTACTACTACTGCTGCTACTACTACTACTGCTGCTGCTGCTACTACTGCTGCCTACTACTACTACTACTACTACTACTGCTACTGCTACTACTACTACTACTACCTACTACTACTACTACTACTACTACTACTACTACTACTACTACTACTACTGCTGCTACTACTACTACTACTACTACTACTACTACTACTACTACTACTACTAGTACTGCTGCTACTACTACTACTACTACTACTACTACTACTACTACTACTACTGCTGCTGCTGCTGCTGCTAGCTACCACTACTACTACTACTACCTACTACTACTGCTACTGCTAGATTAACTGGTTACTACTACTACTGCTACTACTACTTGACTACTGGAAACTACTACTACTACTACTACTGCTACTACTACTTGACCTACAATCCGCTCTGAGCCTCCTACTACAACACTGGTCTACTACTACTACTACTACTACTACTACTACTACTACCTACTACTACTACTACTACTTCTACTACTACTACTGCCTACTTTGCTACTACTACTGCTACTACTACTACTACTACTACTACTACAACTACTACTACTACTTACTACTACTACAACCTACTGAAATCTACTACTAACTACAACTACTACTAACTACTACTACTACTACTAAAGACTACTGGTAAACTTCTACTACTATTTAGACTACTTTTACTAACCTGAAGTAGTAAAGTTCCTTCTAAGGTACTACTACTGTGACCTACATGGAGACTGAACATATCTCAGTTTCTACTAGGATACTACTAGTACTGGATATGGGCAATACTGACATTACTACTGGACTACTACTACTACTACTACTACTACTACTACTACTACTACTTACTCTCAAGCTGCTACTGGTGCTACACTACTGCACCTGAGTCGACTACTGGGGAATTTACTGATTTGACTTTGATTTGCTATTTTGACTACTTGTTTTCTCTACTACTACTACTACTACAACCTAATGTGATCTTGATGTTTACTTACTACCACTACTTACTACTACTTTACCTACTACCTACTGCTCTACTACTACTGACAACTACTATTTTTACTACTAGACAGCTGGTGTTTTAACTCTGCACACTACTACCTTCTTACTACTACCACCCGTCTCCTATGGGATTATGTAGAAATGGTGCAGTTTAAACTACTAGAATAAAAATCTCAACTACTACTGCTGAGCATCATCACTACTGCTGCTGTCTGCTGCTGCTGCTGCTGGAGTGATCAGCTGCTTCTGAATCCAGCTGACCGTGGCAGGAGGGTGAGCGTGCATGGCTGATTAAGGAGTTTTACCGACCACACCACAATAAATCCCAGAGTGGTAAAGCGATTTAGAAATTTTGCTACTGGAATTTGACGCTCTGGTCTGTCTGTCAGTCTCTGTCTTCGTCTGTCTGTCTCTATTTCTGTTTCTGTCTGTCTGACTTTGATCTAGCTGGCTGCTTGGCTCTGTCTGCCTGTCTGTCTGTCTGACAAGTCTCCCTCTTTCTCTTTATCTGTGGTGCTGTCAGCTGTTCTGAATCCAGCTGACCGTGGTTGACCCAGGTGAGCGTGCTGGCTGATTAAGGAGCTTTGCTGCTGCTGCTAAAAGAGGATACTGGTGATTTGCTGCTGGAATTTGACTGTCTGTCTGTCTGTCTCTAGCTGCTGCTCTGTCTGTCTGTCTGTCTCTCTCTCTGGTTGGCTCTGTCTCTGCTCTCTCTCTCTCTCTGCTGTCTCTCTCTGTCTGTACTGTTTACTCTGTCTGTACTGCTCTCACCTGTCTCTCTCTCTCTCTCTCTTGCTGAAGACACCAATATCAAATAATAGGAATAGCCTTTAACCAATCAACAGCTGAACTCACAGGTCTGGAACAGACACCGCCCACGCACGCCAGGTTGGAACAGCAGACGGCGTTCATGCAGGAGGCACCCAACTGTGACTGGCACTGTATCGACAATAAGATGACACCAGTGTTAAAAAAGAAATAGTAACAACCATCAGGGATTACTTGCAATGAATGTATTCATAGAGAAAGAGAAGATGAGAGGGGAAGAGAGAGAGTTTCTGTCTGTCTGAGAGAGAGAGAGAGAGAGAATCAGAGCTGAACTCAGAGGTCTGAGAGAGAGAGAGAGGAACAGAGAGAGAGAGAGAGACTGAGAGAGAGAAAAAAAGAGAGAGAGAGATTCATAGAGAGAGAGAGAGAGAGAGAGAGAGAGGGAGAGGAGACAGACAGACAGACATCCAGAGACACAGACAGAGACAAACACAGAGACAGAGACAAAGACACAGAGAGAGAGAGAGAGAGAGAGAGAGAGAGAGAGAGAGAGAGAGAGAGAGAGAGAGAGAGAGAGAGAGAGAGAGAGAGAGAGAGAGAGAGAGAGAGAGAGAGAGAGAGGGAGAGAGAGAGAGAGAGAGAGAGAGAGAGAGAGAGAGAGAGAGACAGACAGACAGACAGACAGACAGACAGACAGACAGACAGACAGACAGACAGACAGACACAGAGACAGAGACAAAGACAAAGATACAGACAGAGAGAGACAGAAGGATTGCCATGTAATTTCGAAATTATCTTCTAGTTGCAATGAATAATTTGATGTCTACTTACGGTAATGCAGTTTGCTGGAACGATCGGTGAGTTTGGAGTACGATTGGGCCTATGATAGGGAAACCCAAATAGCGACCGGATGTCTCTCCGAGTCCTGAATGTATTCGAATCTGGCTGTGGATTCAATTCCTCCTGGCTTGTTGGTGGGATCCATGTCTCGCTTGCAGCAATATCACCCTGGACAGGCTCTTCGCTTTGAAGGCTGATGTTATTAGCTGTTGGGTAGGATCCTTGTTGAGCAAGTGCTGTGTTGAAAAGGGCACACCAACAAATGAACAGAGATGCGAATTTAAGGCAAGAAATCTTCATTCTTTCCATGACGATATTTGTTTCGTTCAAGGAGCGTGCTGGTAGGTATACCACTGGTCAAGTTTTTCTTGCTTGTTTTTTGCTTTGGAAATGGAGAAAAATAGAAAGAAAACAGGGTAACAAGAAGCTGACTATAAGCATGTGTAGTAGTTGCATTATTTTATTGGAAAATTTCGTTGATGACTTAAAGGATTATTAAAACATGAATAATGAACGAAACGAAGTGACAATTCAACAAAAAGAAGATAGAACAAACACATGACGTTTCGTGTCATGACCTTTCAAACTTACAGAGAAACAACAGTTTAACGTGTCAGGTTTCATGGGTGAAAATTATACAACTTCAACGTTAAAGACTTGTCATGACAACATTAAGAAATACGCAGATTTCACCACTGTTACAAGCAGGAAGAAAAGTGGACAACAGAATAACCATGAGAATATAAATATAATATAAGAAAGAGATTTCATAATCATTATACAAAAATGAGAAACAATTTGATAAGTGTATACAGAGATAACAAAGGATGTTATGATCATCAGTATACACATGTAAAAAAAACCCAGTCCAATAATGGTATACGGAAATAAGAAAATGTTTTGATAATCATAAATACATTGTTCGAAAATTTTAAAAAGATTGATTTAATATTCATAAATAAACGAAAATTATAAAAAGGTGTAAACATCATGAAAGTATGAACAGCACAAAAAGATGAGATGTTCATTCTATTCATATTGTAACTTCATTGTATCAGGACTTTACGAAACATCGATGTAACATTTTACTATCACATGAAATGCCACTGCAATCGTCACATCAAATGTAAATCAAATTTAGCTACAACGAGTTCTGATGGCTGAAACCGCTGAGGCCAACGCTTTCATGAAACAGTGTTTCCTGACACAACAATAATCTATCGACAAGGATAAGATAATTTTAAACACCTGTCTACCTAGCACCAAAAATCAACGTGACATCCACACCGCAAAGCTGTGAGAAACCTGACTAACAATTCGTCTCTCTCTATATATATACGCCAAGATGGACACAGGTTTCACACTAGCTAGCAGTCAAGATGGCGATGTATTCCAGATTTATGACTACCAGTGTCTATGGGGGTTTTGGAGATGGAGAAAGGCTGTACCAACTTATCACGGGAGTTTGAAAGCCTGGATTGTCTCTAACATCACCTGAATTGCGATACATGCAACTTATGCTGCCCGTTAAAACACGATACATTGACAACTGGTTTAATAAATTATGTAATAAATAGGACACGAACAGGGTTTTGAGACCATTCAGTTTGGGAGGGAATGGAGGGGGAGGGAGGGGATGGGGAGGGGTGTTTGAGTTTGGTTTAACCCTAGTCCCCAGCTAAGGTAATCTTGGTGGGTTTTTTTGATAGGTGTTTAACTCGGAATGCCTTGTAAGCAGCCAAGGGATATTTAACGTTCACAGATTGATGTGATCTGCGCACGGGACTTCCTTCTTATCATCCTTCTTCGATGGGACTAGGGCTCGATCCACCTACCTTGACCAGGGAGTGGCTTTACTAAGACAAACACAACTCGAGAACATTTTTTTCAAAAAGTAGTGGGGTCGTGTCCGGAATTGTTGAAACATTTTCCTGAGTTTATTCGAAGTACATCTCTCCACCCTGATCCAGGTAGGTTGTTCGACACCCTAGTCCCAGCAGAGGCAGACGATAAAAAAGAGGTCCCGTGTGCATATGACACCACTATGTGCACGTTAAAGATCCTTCTTTTGCCGTTTACAGGACAGTCTGGGCAAAATTTAAATAAATAAAATTAATACCCTACTTGAACCCCAGAAATCACCCTGATAGCGGATTGTAAATAAAATCAAATAAAAAATCAAGCTCAAACTACGCAACGTTCAGTCGCTCTCTGCCCTGCAAGCGATCAAAAAAAGGAATGGTGCTGCAGTAGGCCGCCAGCTAATCAACGATCGTCAAATAAGAAAATAAGCCTAGATCTAATAGATATGAAACAAGACAGGACAGAGACATTTTCGAGCAAACCTGCTTTTCTTCAGCCACAGAAAAATTAATAATTGAAGACTGAAGAAGAGCGTTTTTGGTTGAAAATGTCTCTATCTTGTCTTCTTCCTTATCTAT
>JAXRKP010000446.1:180000-185000 GCA_037039925.1 Doris montereyensis | reverse complement strand
ATAGATAGATAGATAGATAGAGAGAGAGAGAGAGAGAGAGAGAGAGAGAGAGAGAGAGAGAGAGAGAGAGAGAGAGAGAGAGAGAGAGAGAGAGAGAGAGAGAGAGAGAGAGAGAGAGAGAGAGAGCGAGAGAGAGATACAGAAAGACAGACAGACAGGCAGACAGAACAGAGAGACAGTGACACGTTTACGTTTCACAACATGGTAGTTGTAGGATACTTGACTTTTAACAGCATTTTTGTTGTTGGTAGTTGTTGTGTTGCATTTTTCCAAAAAGTTCCTAATGCGTTGAGTACGTTGCCTCAGTACGACAACAGAGTGTAACAAAAATTCTTTAATTTGAACATTCACAGCCTCGAGGTAAAGGAAGATGTGTGTAATGTAAGCATTTGTGTTTTAGAACTCAATTAATTCTGTATTCTTTGCCCGTCCAAAGTTTAATGTGCAATCCGTCACTGACAACGAGATGTGGTGAATATTTTTTTTTTGAAGTGTGTTCACTTGTGTAATTAAAAACATTTTATTTTGGTTCATAATATAAAGTTTGAGTGATCCTTTGGCAGATTCGGTGTCTTCCAGTGGTTTAACGTTTTCGTCGTACTAAAACTTGATTTTGATTTGATTTGATTTTACCCACATCCACAACTAAGGTGATATCGGGGTTTTGGAAGGAGTTTTTTTTATTTTGCCTGGGCTGCTCTGTAAACAGCTAAGGGGTCAATAAACATGTACAGAGAGTTGCGATCTGCACACATGTCCTCCTTGTGTCCGTCTCCGATTTGACTAGGTGTGGATAAACCTATTTAGATCAGGGGATATATTTCACTCGAAAAAACTAGTCCCCTTGTTAGGGCTTGAACCTACAACCTTTTGGTTGAGATGTCGACACCTTACCTCTGGACTACCGAGTCCCTCCTACCAAACACTATGGTGATATTGGGCTTTGTGCAAACTTGTGAATTTTACCTGAGTGGTTATTGATACTGGCCAAGGAATTCTGAGGCGGTCCATCTTTTTCATACACCCAATTTATGACCCATCCTCAGTGGAAGTTATATCTTCTCACTTGGGCAAAAGGCTTCGGTCTATGGTCTAAGGCTGCTAACAATGAAAGGTTCGTTCTTAATTTGAAGAAGAAAAAAAAAAGAAATTTCCGAATCTTATGTCACATGAAGAGATTCGAAACATCAAATCTCCGGCTTACTGGGTAGGTAAACTGTTACTCAACCATCTTTGGTTGCCTTGTATCGTCCACTGCAGGCTTGTAAAATTGAGGCTGCTAGCCAACTGCGCGTATAGACAAATTAATATACTACAAAATGACCTCAATATACTACAATAACACTGTTAGAAAAATGGAAAATGGAGACACTACCGATGTATTGTAATACATTAGATACAGACTTTGTGACAAACACGAATAAGTGACATCACCACCAAAGAAGACAAAAGAAACACGTGACGTTTTGGGTATGACCCTTCGTCATAGCAAAGAATAAATATCTAAATAATTATATAGTCACCACATAGTGTGGTATCATCCGGGGTATTCGATGCGTGTATATGTAGATAAAGATATATGCATATACATGTACATATATATATATATATATATATATATATATATATATATATATATATATATATATATATATATATATATATATATATATATATATATATATATATATACTCACATTTACACGGACATAAATTCAACGTTATCAACAAACATAAAGGTATGGCAAAAGTTTATTGTTTTAGATACCAAAGCACTTGACAACAGTCACTTGCAAGTCAAGACCGCAGCATGGAAAAGTCTACACTACATGAAGGTTACTATGGAATTCAGAGGAATGACAGCAAGGGGTGGTATACACGCTCAGCTGATCTCATCAGACGGTCCTGGAGTTCACACCGTCATTCCATGTCACTGTACAAGTCCTGAAAAGAGAATGGTCAGTTGAAACAAACTTCTTTCGTGTGTTCACCATAACAAGAGATTTATTGTCTACATTTTATGTATAATGTACTTAAGTAAATTGTTACTCACTCATTTAATCCCTCACTCAATCACCCACTCACTCACTTGCTCCCTCACTTACTCACTCAATCACGCACTCAATCAATTAGTCAATCAATAAATCAATCAACCAATCAATCAGCCAATCAATTGCTCATTCACTCACAAAGTGAGAGTGCGACTACATATGTTTGGCTAAGGCCAAAGCCCCCAACATTCTGTTTCCAACAAACAAAGCAGAAGTTCGATAACGTTGGAAAAAGCGGATATATTTTAGAAGGCCTTCTGGCTTGGAGAGAGGCTGGGCTGTATAGCTTAGCAGCGGTATTGGACTACTTTTCTTGATATTAACCATTTTTTTGCCATCAACCTGTCCCCCAGCATTCTTCACCTCATCATAATAGAAATGAATATTCCATCTCGAATCTACGCACTCCACTGCACTACACTTAGATGTGGACATAAATATATAGGTTTAGATACATGATATATCATATCTAGAAACAAATCTAGATCCAGCCTAGAACTAGAAGTATTGATCTAGAACAGTTTAAGTCTATCGTTTACCAGAAACCAAGCTAGATATGTTTAGATCTAAATAGGTTTAGATACTAGATTTCTTTTTATTTGCCCGCCCTTACATATGTTATACAATTTGTTATTTTTTAAAAGTTTATCGAACAGTGTCTATTGTCAATTTAGGGGTATCACATTGGTTGAGTGAATTGCCTTACCAAAACTGTTGCCAGTCGCGTAGCAGAAAAAGCCGAAGCCCCTGTTGAGACAGAGGGAGTTTGGACAGCAACTCCCTGGGAAGCCTGGTGGAATGGCCGAGTTGCATTGGCCCCGCCTTGCCACACACTGAGGATAGAGAAACAAGGGATAGACACATCTATAGTATGACTCATTATCAGTCATTCAAGGATAACTGTGCAATGATGATACTTTGCAAGGTAAACGACCAAAAGGCAGACCTCGTACAAACTGGGAAGAAGATATTATAAAAAAGGCACTAAAGGAAAAGAGATTTAACATCGATAAGAGGAAACAGAAAATGTCAGGACAAAGTATCTAAACCCATTCGCCGGAGGGTAGAATGGGAGCTGATGAAAATAGAAAGCAAGCTGTCCTGAAAATATTAGTTATTCTTCTGAAAACCCATGATAGAAAAATAATAGCAAAAGATTCAGTACCTTTGCTTGGTGCTTTACTCACGTTCTGACAAGTGAATTGACTTGCAACGAAGTCTATCAGGCAGGCTTGGTTGTCGAAGAAACAACAATTATTGAGGCCCTGTGGACAAATGGCGCCAGGAGACAAGCAGAACTGAAACGAGAATAGGTCACAATGCTTAGGTGATGACACATCTTATTTTACACTTTTTTTGCTGATCCACTAACATCGTAGGCATTGATCTCATTTTCTGGGTAAAATTCTGGAATTTTATCCGAGTTGCCAGAGGAGTTTGAAAGTGCACTGCATACCACCCGGGTGTAAACCAGAAATCAAGTTTCCAATTCAATATCCAATAGGACTATAAGCACTAAATTTATCGATGTTTGCAGGGACAAGCTGATGCCTTGTCTTAGTCAATAAATATTCAGCGAACAATTGACATGCCTGGTAGGGATTGGAACTCAAAACTTTAGACTTACAATACCTGCTAAAGATCATCATGATTCACCAAAATAACTATACTTCTGTGTACAAAAATATCTCGAGATTTATAATAAAATCTGTACCATCATCATCATCAATATTTTTGCCATTTGTTTTACATGTCTGCTGTTGCTGTACTTCTCCTTCTTTTTTGTTTTTTCTTCTTCTTCTTTTTCTTCTTCTTTTTCTTCTTCTTCTTCTTCTTCTTCTTCTTCTTCTTCTTCTTCTTCTTCTTCTTCTTCTTCTTCTTCTTCTTCTTCTTCTTCTTCTTCTTCTTCTTCTTCTTCTTCTTCTTCTTCTTCTTCTTCTTCTTCTTCTTCTTCTTCTTCTTCTTCTTCTTCTTCTTCTTCTTCTTCTTCTTCTTCTTCTTCTTCTTCTTCTTCTTCTTCTTCTTCTTCTTCTTCTTCTTCTTCTTCTTCTTCTTCTTCTTCTTCTTCTTCTTCTTCTTCTTCTTCTTCTTCTTCTTCTTCTTCTTCTTTCTTCTTCTTCTTCTTCTTCTTCTTCTTCTTCTTCTTCTCTTCTTCTTCTTCTTCTTCTTCTTCTTCTTCTTCTTCTTCTTCTTCTTCTTCTTCTTCTTCTTCTTCTTCTTCTTCTTCTTCTTCTTCTTCTTCTTCTTCTTCTTCTTCTTCTTCTTCTTCTTCTTCTTCTTCTTCTTCTTCTTCTTCTTCTTCTTCTTCTTCTTCTTCTTCTTCTTCTTCTTCTTCTTCTTCATCTTCTTCTTCTTCTTCTTTTTCGTCTTCTTCTTCCTCTTCTTCTTCTTCTTCTTCTTCTTCTTCTTCTTCTTCTTCTTCTTCTTCTTCTTCTTCTTCTTCTTCTTCTTCTTCTTCTTCTTCTTCTTCTTCTTCTTCTTCTTCTTCTTCTTCTTCTTCTTCTTCTTCTTCTTCTTCTTCTTCTTCTTCTTCTTCTTCTTCTTCTTCTTCTTCTTCTTCTTCTTCTTCTTCTTCTTCTTCTTCTTCTTCTTCTTCTTCTTCTTCTTCTTCTTCTTCTTCTTCTTCTTCTTCTTCTTCTTCTTCGTCTTCTTCTTCTTCTCCTTCTTCTTCTTCTTCTTCTTCTTCTTCTTCTTCTTCTTCTTCTTCTTCTTCTTCTTCTTCTTCTTCTTCTTCTTCTTCTTCTTCTTCTTCTTCTTCTTCTTCTTCTTCTTCTTCTTCTTCTTCTTCTTCTTCTTCTTCTTCTTCTTCTTCTTCTTCTTCTTCTTCTTCTTCTTCTTCTTCTTCTTCTTCTTCTTCTTCTTCTTCTTCTTCTTCTTCTTCTTCTTCTTCTTCTTCTTCTTCTTCTTCTTCTTCTTCTTCTTCTTCTTCTTCTTCTTCTTCTTCTTCTT
>JAXRKP010000446.1:152500-170000 GCA_037039925.1 Doris montereyensis | reverse complement strand
GGAGATATGATAGACAACACCAGTCGGCAAGACTGGATGAAATTTTGGAAACTGGAGAGATATGATAGACAACACCAGCCGGCAAGACTGGGTGAAATTTTGGAAACTGGAAAGATATGATAGACAACACCAGCTGGCAAGACTGGATGAAATTTTGGAAACTGGAGAGATATGATAGACAACATCAGCCGGCAAGACTGGATGAAATGTTGGAAACTGGAGAGATATGATAGACAACACCAGCCGGCAAGACTGGATGAAATTTTGGAAACTGGAGAGATATGATAGACAACACCAGCCGGCAAGACTGGATGTCGTGTCGTTTCCCACCAGTGTATTACATGTACAAGAAAGATGTTAAAGACCATTCTTACCATCATCTGTAAAATTAGTATCATTACCATCACCAGTTTCATTATCATTACTGCCTTTTTGAAAAGTATTCATTGCAATGATTGTGTTTACATGTATTAGAAAATGTCTTTTTTTTTTTAAATGAACACCAAAACAATGTGCCATTTTTTGACAATAAAGTTGTATCATATATCGTATTTGTGTTCACCGCGTTATAAAGACAAAGTAAATAAAACATACTTCCCATTCTCAGAGTTGAACACAGGGTAGGCCCTCAATGTTTGTCATGGCCTTTCACGTCACCTTTCCTATCGTCAAGTCTGAATAGACCTAACAACCTATTTCGCTGCTGAGTCGACAGGAGGGCCAGAAAAATTGCCCCAACCGGGAGCCGAACTTGGGCCTCTTGGATGGTAGCCAGAGGCTCTTATCAACTGAGCCACTGGCGTCTCATTTTACGTCCGTTTGTTAATTCCACATCCAATTATATTTACCGTTTTATCATTATTATGTGTCTAATGCATTACGTTTAATGGTATTTCAAATCAAACTTTATTGTCTGAAACACCAACTCAAAATGTCTTCTCTTGTTTTAACATTTGCATGCTATAATAACATAATAATTGAAGGATAATTCATATATATATATATACTGTTTTGAAGTATACGATCTGATTCGTTAATTGTCGATAGGAAAAGCAGTGAAAAATCTGGCCTACCTAAAATCAAGGGGTGTGGGATTAAGTTGTACTCCAGAAACATGAATTAAAACGTAACAGGCATGCAATTTTAGATTAAGTCCAAAAGAATGCAAATGTAACACATTTAAATAATGTACGCATTATAATACATCCTATATTCAGCCCCCTCACCCCCCCCCCCACCCTTTTCCTTTTCAACCTCGAATCCCCCCATACGCCATTCTAGCCTCACCTTAGAACATGAACGTAACACAAATCAATCAATTGAGCACCGATCAGCACGGCTGTTGTCCACAGACTAAAATTCACCCACCCAAGAGGAGCGTCTTTCTTGCACACAAATGGCGTCAGTAAGAAACAAGACACTCTTCGGAGAATCCAAGTATGCAAGATCGATATTATTAACACGATTACCTATCGGGGTCGATATCATTTTCGGCTTCCTCAAAGGAATTTAATTGACAAGACTATTTCAACCCACAGGCTAGGAACGCGTATTAACTGGTTGAACCCTGCTAACGCTGTCATTCCAGCGACATACACACCGATTCACTTTGAAAATCGATGTTTGATTGGTTAATCTCATATTACTGTTTACCTCAATCAGAAGGGTGTTTTTTTTTGTGATCATATGCTTGCTAAGTACACGATAAACGATATTTCGATCGATTCTTCGATTTCAGAGCTCACTGCTCGCACCCTTCAGTAACCGGTCGAGTGGACGTGAAGTACGATACAGAAGACTGATCACAAGAAAGGCTAAACAATAACATGATCGATAATAATCAAAACTTGAATACTAAAGACAAATAATAAGCACTTCAATGCACCTATTCTCTTCTGACTCCCCACAAAGAAAGAAGATCGAAAGACAGAGAAATGGGTAACTAGTTAGGATAAGCTAGATATATAGCGAGAGAAAGAGATGTGGAGGCGGAGATATAGATAGCTATATATATATATATATATATATATATATATATATATATATATATATATGCGCGCGTGTGCGCGTGTGCGCGCGTGTGTGTGTGTGTGTGTGTACGTAGATAAAGATAGATTGTTAGATAGAATGTAGATAGCCTACTATAGACAGTTGAAAAGTCAGATAAGCAATAGATAGAATGGATAGTGTGACAGACGGCCAGATAGACAGATATACATATCGACAGAAGTAGAAATAGATAGCTATATTTATAGATTAATGGATACATAAATAGATATATAGATAGATAGATAGAAAGATAGGTATGTAGGTAGGTATGCAGATAGATAGATAGATAGATAGATGATTCATCCTTGATAGGTAGATAGGTAGGTAGGAGAGAGTGCAGACAGAACCAGGGACACAGAGAGAGAAGAGAGAGAGAGATGAGAGAGAGAGAGAGAAGAGAAAGAGAGAATAGAAACAGAGAGAGAGAGAGAGAGAAAGAGAGAGAGAGAGAGAGAGAGAGAGAGAGAGAGAGAGAGAGAGAGAGAGAGAGAGAGAGAGAGAGAGAGAGAGAGAGAGAGAGAGAGAGAGAGAGAGAGAGAGAGAGAGAGAGAGAGAGTTCCAAAGAGAGAGAGAGAGACTGAGACAGAGAGAGAAAGAGAGAGAGAGAGAGAGAGAGAGAGAGAGAGAAGAGAGAGAGAGAGAGAGAGAGAGAGTTCCAGAGAGAGAGAGAGAGAGAGAGAGAGAGAGAGAGAGAGAGAGAGAGAGAGAGAGAGAGACATTGAGAGAGAGAGAGAGAGAGAGAGAGAGAGAGAGAGAGAGAGAGAGAGAGAGAGAGAGAGAGAGAGAGAGAGAGAGAGAGAGAGAGAGAGAGAGAGAGAGAGAGAGAGAGAGAGACATTCAACCATAATTTTTCTTCGGATTACCTCACCCTTACTGCAGCTTGTTTGATACTGCTTCCTCTGTTTACCCAAGATCACTGCCTATTATACTCGATAATGCAAATTGCGATGAAAAAAACGAATAAATTGAAGAAAAAGAACAACAACAAACGAATAAACTCGTGTTCTTGGGATCAAACAAAGTTGGAATGTTTTCCTCCATCAAATTTTATAATTGCAAAACCTTTTAGCTTCACGAAATAGAAAGAAAACTTTGAAAATCTATAATGCCTCATGAATTCAAACAACAGCTGATCAACTATTTTTCTTCGACATATTATCTTTCGACACTTCTTCGAGTCATGCTATTGACGTCACATGCAATGTTCCTGGTTTTATTCATTCACGCTGTTTGATTTGTAAAGGTTAACCACGCCTCGCAAACCATTTTTTTCATTTCCTTAAGCTTGTATCGCCTTCATTTGTGGAACCATGTGTGCATGCATCACTGGTCTTATTTTGAAATTCCGGACATGATTAGTTTTCATTTGATTCTCAAGAGGACGAAACAAACGTTTCATTTGTTCAACGTTTCACCGCGTTAATGGTTATTAAATAAAAGATCGGTGGCGAGGCAAAACCTAACAAGAGAATGTATCAGCTAGTTTTCCATGAAGTGTACAAGATAGATACGTCTTTTATACGGGCGTCTTTTATACGTGACTGAAAACACGCCAAACATTATTTCTCGAGTGTGTGTGTTTCGCTGGACACATGTCTGTCTACGTTCTATTTACGTGGGTATAACACGCGTAATTTACAAAATACGTACAAAACTTCACGACAGAGGTCAACCGACGTGATGATATCCATAGTATATGGATCATTCTTTGCCAGAGTTATCAGAGAAATCATCTTCTTTGCCTTTTGTTAAATCTAAAAGCTCATCTCAGATTCGAACTCAAAATGCATCAAAATTATCTGACGAAACACGCACCCACTTTGTATGTAAATTTTGTCCCGCATGACATTTGTAAATCATTTTCCACAGAAGTTGAAAAAAATAATCTTTATACAGGGTTGTTAGAAATATCTTTACTCAAAATTGTAGTTTGAAATTTTTGTAAAGGTTGTTATTTTTTCCTTGGTGTAAACTTTTTACTCAATGACTTCAAGACCTGTCAAGCTCTAACATGTCAGACATAGCATCTTGTTCTATGGCGTCAACTTTGTGGTGGCAACTTTTTTCGCTTCAAATTCTATGACATCAGCTTCTGTGGCGTCAGGTTCTGTGGCAACAAGTTCTATGACATCAATGTCAGGTTCTGTGGCACCAAGTTCTATGACATCAACTTATCTGGCGTCAGGTTCTGTGGTACCAAGTTCTATGACCTCAGCTTCTGTGGAGTCAGGTTCTATGGTACCAAGTTTTATGACATCAACTTCTGTGGCATCATGTTCTATAGTACCAAGTTCTATGACATCAATTTATGTGGCGTCAGGTTCTATAGTAACAACTTCTATGAGCTCAGCTTCTGTGGCATCAGGTTCTATAGTACCAAGTTCTATGACATCAATTTACGTGGCGTCAGGTTCTATGGTAACAAGTTCTATCACATCAACTTTGATGACGTCAACTTCTATGGCGTCAGGTTCTATGGTACCAAGTTCTATGACATCAACTTTGATGACATCAACTTCGATGACATCAACTTCTGTGGCGTCAGGTTCTATGGTACCAAGTTCTATCACATCGACTTATGTGGCATCAGGTTCTAGGTATCAAGTTCTATGGCATCAAATTATGTGGTGTCAGGTTTGTATGGACCAAGTTCTATGACATTAACTTTATGATGTGAGGTTTCAAGGCGTCAACTTCTGTGGCATCAACTGCTACTGTGTTAAGTTTTATATTCAACTTATTTGACGTCATGTTCACTTCAATTATGGACGTTAGTTGACATCAACTTACATGACGTTAAGTTTGTAATGGATGTTCTATTACGTCATAAAAGTAAACTTTAGACTTCATAGAATTTGATGTTGGTGACGTTAGCTTCTGATGTCAATTCCAATGGCGTCGTCTACAGACTTACTGATGTCTAGTGTAAACTTTGTAATGGAAATTGTTTGTTAAAGGTCAAACTCTTTTTAAGAATAACCATAACCATCTCTCTAATCCAAATCTTTGAAAACACATAATGGAAACACCAAAATGTCTTAATAATATAACCGAAAGTAACTCAATCTACAACAAAAATACAACCACACACTTTCTAATGGATGTTTGGTGTAAACTTCTACAATCTCTATAAGAACAAATGGGAACGAAATTTGGTGAAACAACTAAACACTAATTTGTAGATAAGATGTTTGGTGTAAACTTTGTAATGGATCTCTGGTGTAAACTTTGTACTAATCTACAATCTCCATGGAGTTCAATGTTTTAACACAGTGAAAGGCACACTCTGTAACACTGAAGTATTAGGTATCAGGACATTGAACTCATTTACCAATCTGCTAAAGGTCACAGAGATGGATTATAAATTGTTGCATTGGTCTAGGTTGTAAGTTCATTCTTTAGGTCTTCACTTATTAGACTCTTACAACGAAGGCTACACTATTAATCTACGTAACTTTGTAATAATTTTGCTCAAACACCTTAGCTAGCGTTAGTGAATCGATTGTTATACAAAGAAAAAATAGTTCTTTTCAAAAAACAAACAACAAAAAAACAACAACAACAAATAATAATAAAAAATATATATACATATTCTACAGTATTCTGTTACGAGATGTAAAATAGGGGTTAAAAATGGGCAAAGCGGGTAATTATATAAATGGATATAATGTTAAGATTCAGTACAAATAAAGGCATTAGTCAAGTAATAATGAACAAGGGAGTAGATAAAAGCAAAAGGATGAACAAGTGAACAAAAGTAAAGAAAGTAACATGAACATAATATATACTGAATAAAGAATAAATGAATGACTACATACAGTTGGTCGTTCTTTGTTCACTGTCCGGATCTGTTAATTTTAACAGGCCACTAAGAGTAACTATATGTAGGTTCTAAATGATCCCGAGATGGTTTTCAATCAAAGCATTCTTCTACCAGAAGTGACGTTTAATTATTGAAAGTTTCATTGTTTCCCCGTCTTCAGGTAGAATTTCCATTCA
Source organism: Doris montereyensis (assembly GCA_037039925.1). Lineage (NCBI taxonomy): Eukaryota > Metazoa > Mollusca > Gastropoda > Nudibranchia > Dorididae > Doris > Doris montereyensis. Next base: position 163,952 of record JAXRKP010000446.1, on the reverse strand, counting down.
CCTAGATCGCCATTTTGAATATGTTATCATTAAAAAGTTGAATTAATACCATTCGCGCCTACCTGCGTAACCTCAGTATCGAATACTAACACGATGTAATAATCGTGGTTGGTAGCACTTTTGTGACATTGTTTTTAATCATGTATTTTGAAACATCATTAAAAAAAGAAATGCCTGAATAAGTAAAGAGAGTTTTTTCCAAGGTCATTACGGCCCATAGAGACGGAGCTTATCTCGTTTTCAATCGCTTGAAACGGAACAGGATAATAATAATCACCTCCAGGACAGGACGCTAGTCTGACGCAGGTTTTTTGCTCCCAAGCTAGTGGCTGTACTTATTTGCACGTGGGCTGAGTAGGCAAAATGCGATGAGTGGAAGAATATAAAGCATTAAGTGTCTTTCCCAAGGAACACAACGTCGGACTTGACTTTCCTAGAATTCCATCCTGGGACTCCATTATCCTTAGTCCGACATCCTAACCAGTCGGCCACCGACGCCACACAAATGCCTGAATAATTTTATTTTTTTTTAAAATCAATAAGCAAATAGATCAATTATTGGAAAGATGACTAAATGCAGTAGTTGACATATCCGACCCTATAGCAAGTAATCGAAAGTCCAGAAAAAAACAGACAAAAATTTGAACATAAATGGCTTACCCTTATCACCTGTGTTGGAAAATTAATCTCCGCCTTAAAAGTAGATGAATTACTTCATTCCCTACACAAACAACAAACAACACAGTTTCGTAGTACCGGTTACTTGTGCTCAAGTATTACTACTAATTTTACTACCAACAACTCAAGGCCCACGCTGAGAAATAGCAGCTGTGACGTCACAGGCTTATGTTAATAAACCTGGAGATGAAAGGAACAGTTGGTCGATGTGTGTCACGTCGCACGAGGTCAAACTTTCTGACGGGTGTCCACTCTGGAGCAAGGGATAACTGTCAGGTTTAATGACGTCAATATGGATCAAGATACTTCAGTCATAAAATAAAATCCTGGCTTAGACATAGCACCATGTCTGATGTTTTCATGTTTTGAAAGCATACGTTCCCTTCCGCTTGTCTCGTTCGATTTAGAAGTGATTTAAAATAACCTTACATTAATCAATGTTGTAACTGCTTATCCTGGTTATTGACACAGAGAGACATTGATAAGCCAGTTACGATCAGCGATTGCGTTAAAGGATCGTAGTACTATATACTTTGTATGGACGCGCCTTTAGCTCAGTCGCAGTAGACAGCCAGTCAAATTGCCACAGCGGGAGGCAGCTTTCGATTCCCAATCCCGGCATTTTTTCTGGCAGCAGCAGCAGCAGCAGCAGCAGCAGCAGCAGCAGCAGCAGCAGCAGTATCCTGTTAATTTAGCAGCGAAATTGATAGCTAGGTCTATTCAGACGCGGCGAAAGTAATCGGCCGCGTTGAAACTAATGGCAAACTATCACATTAAATTTATACATTGTATGTATGCATGTATGTATGTATGTATGTATGTATGTATGTATGTATGTATGTATGTATGTATGTATGTATGTATGTATGTATGTATGTATTATGTATGTATGTGTATGCATGTATGTATGTATGTATGTATGTGTGTATGTATGTTTGTAGGTATGAGTATGTATTGCATGTATGTATGTATGTTTGTATGTTTATATGTATGTATGTATGTATGTATGTTTGTATGTTTATATATATGTATGTATGCATGTATATATGTATAATGTGTTATGTATGTATCAATACATAGATACAGCAGCACACAGCAATAGCAGCAGCTTTTCATAACACATTCATACACAGTAGCAGCAGATCGTATATACATATATTATTATAAATTATGATAATAATAATATATAATAATAATAATTATAATAATAATAATAATAATATTAATAATAATCAATTGTATATATATATATATATATATATATATATACAAAGCAATGTGTGTGTGTGTGTGTGTGTGTGTGTGTGTGTGTGTGAAAAGTAGCCTAGTGGTTTCACTTCACCTTTACTTAACACGGATAATCTCATGGTATCATTGTTACAGATTATCATTGGTGAGATCTTATTGTTATCTCCCAGGATTGTCTCCCCTTGGAATTACGTAAATGCCTTAAGCATTGGAACCTTACATTCCCTTCGAACTCAGTCCTTCGGGGTTTGGACGCTCTGTGAGTAGAGTTGCACCAGGCAGCAAAGAGACTCCCTTGAAAACGTGATCACTCTCAACTCAACCTTGCCATTCAACCTAGTGATCAGAAGTTAGATTACTCTTGTTGTGTCTCGCCCCACTACATAGAGTCTAGACCAAGGACCTTCCCAGGTCAGAGACCCCTGGGACCTCGCTCTAGGCAAGTGGGAGCGATTTCAGGACAGAGATTAAAATTAAAGGCGTGTGTACAGTCTGTTAGTGTTAGTTATCATTCGAGACATAAATACCTTGTAGACGGATCTACATGATGATAATGATATTTATGTACTGATAAAGACTGGTTTCAAAGTATGGGACAAAATGACTACATACAGGACACGACACGCAAGACTCATTGAGTTAGTGAAGTTGAGTTAGTACAGTAAGGGAATTGTTGAATGACTTGAGTTAAAAAGGGTAAGGCGAAGTCAACACTCGGTGTTGAGCGGACGGTCGTCTGGGGTTGAATTGAGTTTTGTTTTTCTAGGCATGATATGTAATGTGCAAAACTTTAAATCGGCCAGACATAATATATTATGTATTTCGACAAACTTCGAAAATATAAAAAGGAAGGAATGGGGAGATGGGGGTGGGGTGGGGGTGTAGAAATAAATAGCTATATTGCTTTTATGTTAAGGAATTTAAAAAACACAAGAAAATTAAATATTCTGAATTGTTTCTTTCATATGTTTCTACTTCGATGTCACCTAAACATTCACTAACATTTAGATCAATTCCTCAATTTCGAGAGCTAAGGTGTCGGCCTCTCAGCCAAAATTGTTGTGGATTCAAGGCTCGACGGCTACATGTTTCCTCGAGCCTTTATGAGTAAAATCCATCTGAGCAACCCCCCCTCCCCCTTGGTCGAGGTAGATAGATCTACACCTATATCAATCGGAAACGGACAGTAAAAGTAGGTCCTGTGTGCGGTTCACATCACTCTGGGCACGTAAAAAAAAAATCCCTTAGCTGTTTACAGTCAAAATAAAAAATCATACAAACCCCCCTCCGAGATCACCTTAGCTGTGAATGTGGATAAAATTAAATTATATCAAAACTTCATTTTTTTTCTAACGAGAAATTCAACGTTTTAGGCCTAGCCTTCCTTATCTTTGTTGTCTGCATATGGGTGTACGTTAGAGCTATGACTATTATCTAGCTCATTGGGGAAAATTCCCAAAATTATATGAGATACGCCATGCTAAAGCCTACTTAACAATAGATCCGGGTTCTCCAAATTATGTGATCTGGGAAACGAGTGGGTCAATTTGTAAGCGAATATATTGCTGCTAATTGTGATTAGATTCGCATAAAAGGAAGTTCTAACACGATGGAGATACTGGTAGCTCAGTGGATAGAGCGTCTGACTACCACCAAGGAAGCCTAAGTTCGATTCCCAGTACGGACACATTTCCTAACCCTCCTCTCGACTCAGTAACGAAATGGGTAGCTAGGCCTAATCAGACTCTGCAATAGTAAAGGTGGCGTGAAAGCAATGAAAAACTACCATGACGTTATGACGTATGCCAAGGCAAATTAGGACTCGACTCCTGGTTATCCCATGCTCAACTCTGAGTATGGGATTCACTTTACTGTACTTTGCTTTGGTTACAAGATTCGTAGTGCTCATTCGCTTCGTTGTGAGTCCATGGGTGCCGATTCGAAGGTAGCACGTTTGATTCTGTCCACTGTCTGTGGTATTCTTAACATTATTCTCCTGTATTTGTCTCGGTTTTTGTCCCTATGGGGCTTTAGTATCAATATCTTCTTCTCCTTATTCTTCTTCTTCTTCTTCTTCTTCTTCTTCTTCTTCTTCTTCTTCTTCTTCTTCTTCTTCTTCTTCTTCTTCTTCTTCTTCTTCTTCTTCTTCTCTTCCTCCTCCTCCTCATCCTCCTCCTCCTCCTCCTTCTCCCTCCCTCCTCCTTCTTCTATTAGTCGTTTCGCATGACATATCTACCAATTGCATCGACGATCTGGTTTGATAGCTTTGGTAAGGGTAAGATATCCTTACTTTCTGCAAAGCTAAATGACAAGCTGCAGTGTTATGTTGCTTCTGAAATTTTGGCTATTTTCAACCTTCTAATGAATGAAGTAGAAATAATCACCTTAAGTAATGCTTATAAACCCGTATAATGTAATCGCTTATTGAAGGGATAAAAGGAGTGCAAAAAACACAGGGTGCATTGAAATATTACTTAATTAATGAAAGGAAAACCCTGTCATTTAACAGAAACAATGTTACTGTACCAGGATTTGGGAGAAAAGGAAAGGGTGGCGGGGGGGGGGTAAACAGTGTTGCAATCAGGATTGTGGTTCCTGATTTAGCACATTGAACCTGGAGAGGGGGATGTTTGGGGGGGCGTGACACACGTAGGCGTGTCATGTTTCTCCGTCAATGTTTCACGCCGTCGGTAGAACAGCAACGACTGAAATCAAGCTATTGAAAAGATCAAATCGGACGGAAGGGATTGCTTATCGTTGTTACTAGTTCGATAGTCGTAGTCTTTGGAATTAAGTCCTCGCTTGGCTCAAGATCAACGGAGCAAAGCCCGGATAGGACAACAGTCCACGAGGCGATTACGTAGTTGTTAATGTAGCGGCCAGCGATTGGATAACTTACAACACTGAATTAAGTTCCTACTGCCAGACCCTTTGTGACGAGTCCAACAAGGAAGTTTCAACGATAACATTCTAGACAGCTTGATGGTGCGTCGCTGGTCTAGTGCTCAAGCTGTTCAACTGGAGGTCCTAGGTTTGAATCGTGGGAATGCTAGGTTTTATGTTGTGTTCTTTTTTTTTTTTTTTTTTTGGGGGGAGAGACGCTAAGCACGCATTTTCCCAACTCAACCCTGGTGTAAACGGGTACCTGTATCAGCTGATGAGTAAAACTTGATACAAAACAACATCTTGTCCAGGAAAAAGGGATAGAAGTAAAGTGCATTAATGCCATTACGGAGATTAGAGCTCGGTTTCTATAGCATGAAGCGGAAGAGGTGACAACAATGACATAGTAGACAGGACGCTAATCTGACGGCGGTTTTTACTCCCAAAATAGTGCTTGTACCCATTTGTACCTGGGCCGAGTGCGAAAATACATATTAAATGTATTTCTCAAGGAATACAACGTCTAACCTTGGTTTGCTAGGATTCAAACTCATGACCTCCTGATCTCAAGTCAGACAGCCTAACCACTCGGCCACCGATGCCATTCTTGTCCATGAGGCGATATATTATCCCCTGTGACGCTTCATACTATAGAGACCTGGATTAGTTGCAGCTCTATTGACTGCTATTGCCTTTTTTTACGTCAGGATTGATTGATTGATTGATTGATTGAAATTTATCTCGTCCACCATATTATGCTTACGTATTATAATTGAAATTGAACAATCAATCGAATGGAATGGGATTCTCCCCTTTATATTAACTTCATCGACATGGAAAAAGCATTTGATAGTGTAGGCCGTACAACAATGTGGAAACTACTCAAATATCATGGAATCCCATCCAAAATAGTTAGTTAACTACAGTCAACATATGATTCTTCAACATGCCAAGTCATTCACAATAAAACCCTCACAGAACCCTTCAATATACTAACTGGATTCAAGCAAGGATGTCTATTATCACCATTCCTTTTCTTGATAGCAATGGATTGGATCATGTCAAAAACAACAACAGGACACAGAACAGGAATTCAATGGTCTCTGACTCATCAACTGGAAGATATTGATTTTGCCGATGATGTAGCACTTTCTCTCATCGACATAATGATATCGAGGAAAAAACAAATAGAATGGCCAAGGAAGCAGCAAAACTGGGAATGAATATAAACAAAAGGAAAACTAAAGTTCTCAGAATTAAAAACTTGAATAATAACAACATCGCACTTGATGGAATGGAATTAGAAAATGTCGGCCAGTTCACATATTTGGGCAGTGTCGTAAACAAAATAGGAGGGACAGACCAGGATATCAGCGCCAGAATTGGGAAGGCGACAGCAGCATTTAAGACCCTAAAGACCATTTTGGAATTCACAGACCGCATCCTTAGAACAAAAATCCCTATTTTCAACACAAACATAATATCAGTCCTTCTGTATGCCTGTGAAACATGGCGCACCACTAAAACATCAACAAGAAGACTTCAAACATTTATTAACAGATGCATGGGACAAATCCTACGCATCAAATGGTTTGATAAAACTACAAACGAAGAGCTCTGGGAGAAGACACATCAAGAACCGATAGAAGTACAATTCAAGAGAAAGAAATGGGGATGGCTTGGGCACACCTTTAGAAAATCATCAGAAATCATAACGCGTCAGGTCTTAAAATGGAATCCACAAGGGAAGAGAGGTCGAGGGAGGTCAAAGACAACATGGATGAGGTCAACCCTACAGGAAGCTCGACAGCTAGGCCTTTCCTGCAACGAGACAGAGATGGAAGCGCAGAACAGAGTGAAGTGGAAAGACCTCGTTGGCGACCTGCCCCATCCGGGGTACAAGGGTATAAATCAAGTAAGTTACCATATTATGCAGCGATCTCAAAATGAGCTAAGAGGAAACACCCTTACACGTTCAAAATTCCACACTGAGAGATATTTCAAATCTTTTCTTCAAATTGCTATACGAAATTTTAACCATTCTTAACTTTGCAGTGCATAATGTCCTTTAACAAATGTTCAAGCAACGAAAATGGATGAATGGAGAATGAATGAGTCATGATGATGTAAAGAATGTGCATGAAGCTGTCATTAATTATTGTTCATGTATAATTGCTCCATCGCACTTCCTATCTACGCACTTACTTATCTTTATCTATTATTTTTCTCCTAGAATCTATACATTATTGATTAATTTAAGTTAAATTTATTATAATTTAAATATATTAACATATTCTTATATGTCTAACGGAAAATGTGATAACACACTTATAACTTTTCCTTTTCATAGATTTATTAAAAACAATTGAATTGAATTGAATTGAATTGAATTGAATAATAAAAGTTTAAGTGAGAGAAGAATGAAATGAAAGAAGTAAAACACACCCGTAGCCCCGGCCAACCGGCCACCACGTCAAAGTACAGGGAACTCCGCTTAAGATGAACACCACGGGTACAGTGACAAAATAGCTGATCTCAAGCAGGGTTGATGTTAAGTGAAGTCAGTGGTTTTAACACAAATCTGAGACAGACTGAGGGCCTAGCCTACTATTGTAACAAAACATCACAATATACACCATGTTTTCCCCCAGTACTGATTGCTCCGTTGCCAATAATACACCTTGTTACTTCTTATTATCAAAACAATAAGCACTGTAGCTGAACCGCAGTGTTGTGAGCTGAGCTAGTAACCACGACGACACTTGTTCAAACCCCTTGGCTGGCACAGAAGGATATTTTTTTCACAACGGTGTACTCTTAGGAAAGGTATTTCACTCTACTTTCCTCATTTGACACAAGTGTGAATGAGTACCCAGGTATAGGTAAAGAAAGATCTTGTCAGAGAGTTAGTACGAAAAAAAGCCTAACGTGTTTTTTTCCCCGTATTTGAGAAAGACTTGGAATGAAATGGCCTGTTGGGGGAATAAATGATGTACAGTCGGTTAGCCTGCATTTGTGCGGGGATATGGACTAATAAATCCATCTCTTTATCTTTGTGTATGCCCATGTGCTGGTGTACACTCCTCTAGGCTACGCCCTGGATATAGAATAAAAAAAATAATTATTTTACCACTGCAGCTTCTTAACGGCCGTGTGATTTACTTGTAGTAGTTTTGGGAGTTGATTTTAAGCGGTTCTACTTCTAGTCTCAAAGTAGTTGACGTAATCCGAGGTTAATATAAATGAAATTTATAAGGAAAAGTCAGGAGTTGATCACAACTGAAAAATTGACGTCAAGCGAGTTGATTTCTCACGGGTTCCACTGTAATTTATCGACACATTTCATAAATTTGGCGAAACCTGGTCCTATGACACATACATCTGTGAACTGAGCGATTGAAATTGTCAGCAATTCGCAAGTTCTCTAAAACGCACACACTCACATACATACATGCACACACTCACACACTCACGCATGGTCACATTCACTCACATGCACGCGCACATACACACAAGTGCACGCAGTCGTACACATTTTTAAGAACAAAATAGCATGCAAATAATATGAGTGAGAACAATCCAATTTTCCTGAATTATTCCGTTATCAAAGTAGAATCAACACGAACTATTTTAGAATGCAAGTGACATTGAATTCAATCAAGTTTCATAAAGGAATCAACAATTAGTACATGTATAACGCATAGTTGCCAGCCGCAATGGTCGGTCTCACAAAGGAAACGATTTCATGTCAATCAATTTTCGTCGGACCAGCCACAATGGCACCAACACACACATACACACACACACACACACACAAAAAATACCTATCTGTCTATCTCCCATCATGAACAATGACACCAACACACACACACGCACATACCTGTCTGTCTATCTCCCATCATTATCTCTCCCCCCCTCTCTCTCTCTCTCTCTCTCTCTCTCTCTCTCTCTCTCTCTCTCTCTCTCTCTCTCTCTCTCTCTCTCTCTCTCTCTCTCGCTCTCCCTCCCTCCCTCCTCTCCTCTCTCTCTCTCTCTCTCTCTCTCTCTCTCTCTCTCTCTCTCTCTCTCTCTCTCTCTCTCTCTCTCTCTCTCTCTCTCTCTCTCTCTCTCTATCTCTCTCTCTTTGTTTCCTGTAGTGGCATTATGCTATGGCTTAACAGCCCATTTGTTTCCTATGGTGACATCATGATATGGCTTAACGGCGAATTATGAGAGCGTTGTTTCCCTTTTGACATCATCATATGGCTCTAACAGTCCATTAAGAGAGCGTTGTTACCGTTAGTGACATGATATAGCTTAACGGCCCATTATGAAAGCTTTGTTTCCTATAGTGACATCGTGATATAGCTTAACAGTCCATTAAGAGAGCGTTGTTACCGTTAGTGACATGATATAGCTTAACGGCCCATTATGAAAGCTTTGTTTCTATAGTGACATCGTGATATAGCTTAACAGCCCATTTGTTTCCTATGGTGACATCATGATATGGCTTAACAGTCCATTAAGAGAGCGTTGTTACCGTTAGTGACATGATGTAGCTTAACGGCCCATTATGAAAGCTTTATTTCCTATAGTGACATCATGATATGGCTTAACAGTCCATTAAGAGAGCGTTGTTACCGTTAGTGACATGATATAGCTTAACGGCCCATTATGAAAGCTTTGTTTCCTATAGTGACATCGTGATATAGCTTAACAGTCCATTAAGAGAGCGTTGTTACCGTTAGTGACATGATATAGCTTAACGGCCCATTATGAAAGCTTTATTTCCTATAGTGACATCATGATATGGCTTAACAGTCCATTAAGAGAGCGTTGTTACCGTTAGTGACATGATATAGCTTAACGGCCCATTATGAAAGCTTTATTTCCTATAGTGACATCATGATATAGCTTAACGGCCCATTATGAAAGCTTTATTTCCTATAGTGACATCATGATATAGCTTAACGGCCCATTATGAAAGCTTTATTTCCTATAGTGACATCATGATATAGCTTAACGGCCCATTATGAAAGCTTTATTTCCTATAGTGACATCGTGATATGGCTTAACGGCCCATTATGAAAGCTTTATTTCCTATAGTGACATCGTGATATGGCTTAACAGCCCACTATGAGAGCTTTGCTTCCTATGGTGACATCATGCTATGACTGAACAGCCCATTATGAGAGCTTCGCTTCCTATAGTGACATGCTATGACTGAACAGCCCATTATGAGAGCTTCGCTTCCTATAGTGACATCATGCTATGACTGAACAGCCCATTATGAGAGCTTTGCTTCCTATAGTGACATCATGCGATGGCTGAACAGCCCATTATGAGAGTTTTGCTTCTTATAGTGACATCATGCTATGGCTGAACAGCCCATTATGAGAGCTTAGCTTCCTATAGTGACATCGTGATATGTCTTAACGGCAAATTAATGAGATCTTTGTTTCCCATAATTACAACATGATATGATTTAACGGCCCATTCTGAGAGCTGTGGTCCCCATAATGACACCAAGATACGACTTTACTACTCATCATGAGGACTATAATCTCCAAAGTTACGTCACCATCTTGCTTTGCGATTCCTCATGAAGGCTACAATCCCATAGTGATGTCATGATATGGCTTAACGACTGACCTTGAAAGGGAGATGTCGATCATGTTTGTAATCCCTAGATGTTATGGATAAGACTGGGGAATCATAATTTATACAAAACATTCTAAAGGTTATTTTCAGAAAGTACATACGATAAATACGTTTTGAAAGTTGAAGCTAAAACGTCTAAGACATTATACGCCACCAGGGAGTTCTCTAAGACTGAATCAATTATGATATGACATATTATAGTGATTTATAGATCTTACAGGAAGATGTACAAAATGTTCTATAGAGTTATACTAGGGCCTCTAGGGATATATATATATATATATATATATATATATATATATATATATATATATATATATATATATATATATATATATATATATATATATATATATATATAAAGATTATATGGAGTTAAACGAATGTCCTGGATATATACAAAAAGGTCCATAGATTTATAGGAAGGCCTCTAGGGAGATATACAAAAGGTTGTGTTGTTATTTGAAGGCCTTTAAGGAGATATACACAAAGTTCTATAGAGTTATAATAGGGCCCCTTGGGAGGTAATACACAAACAAATTCTATAGAATTGTACAAAGGCTTCATGGGAGATATAAAAAACCTTCTATGAAGTTATACGAGGGCTGCAAGGGAGATAACAAAAAAACTCTATGGAATTATGCGAGACCTTTAGGGGGTTATACAAAAGCTTTATATAGTTATACTAAGGCCTCTAGGGAGATATACAAAATGTCTTTGGAGTCCTTTACGTTGATATACAGAGTTATACAAAAACAACTATATATGGAGTCATATGTAGGCCTCTAAAGAGATATACAAAAATTTCTATTGAGTTATACGAAGGCTTCCAAGGCGGTATTCGAGAACATCCAGGAAATTATGCAAGAAACTTCAAAGAGTTATACCAGAACGTATTCCGATTCTGAAAGACCCTCCAGGGAGTTATATTTATACAGAGTCAAACAACACGTTTTATGGAGTTTCGTCAGAACATTAGGAGAGTAAAAGGTAATCGTCTAGG
>JAXRKP010000446.1:145000-147500 GCA_037039925.1 Doris montereyensis | reverse complement strand
CGACTGAGTTCTTTGGACGTGCCATTTTGAATTGAGGGCCCAAGTCTAGCAGTGAAAATCTCATGGCGGGTGTTTACTGGCATCAGTGTCTGGTCCCAGCAACCAAAATAAAGAAAACGTTTAATTTACTAATATTCAAGTACGAAAGAATAGCTTGTTTTAACGCGATAGTGTTGCTAATATTGAGATAGTGAATTATTTTTTTTAATTGGTTACTTAAAACGGAGTTCATTTTCGATGAGTTGATCAAGTACCTGGCAGTCTTTTAGCCGACGATTTATCACTTGCCCATACGACCAACTGACAGAAATAAAATATACCATTTTCAAAACGAAATTGTTTTTTTAGCCGTTTAGTCATGTCAATTATGGGGACACATATTTCTATTATTTCAATGTCTCAAAGATTAATACATGGCTACACTTCTTTCTTTCTAAAACTTTTGGTGGAGACTGATGGATGCTGTGTCTTTACAGGGTGCGTTACAGCCTTTTGTACTGTATTATCTGTGTCTTTACAGAGTGCGTTACAGCTTTTGTACTGTATTATATGTGTTCTTTACAGGGTGCGTTACAGTCTTTTGTACTGTATTATATGTGTCTTTACAGGGTGCGTTTTTTGTACAGGGTGCGTTACAGCTTTTGTACTGTATTATATGTGTCTTTACAGGGTGCGTTACAGTCTATTGTACTGTATTATATGTATCTTTACAGGGTGCGTTACAGTCTATTGTACTGTATTATATGTATCTTTACAGGTGCGTTACAGTCTATTGTACTGTATTATATGTGTCTTTACAGGGTGCGTTACAGTCTTTTATACTTTTATCTGTGTAGAATTGAGATTGGCCTCCAATTTATAAGAAGATGGAGCGCGAAAAGGTAAGGTGGGGGGGGGGAGTGAGATGATAACACAATTTCCGATCTTCATTTCGCGAGCCCAATACATGTACTCCTATTTTCAGTTTTATCTTTATTTCCAATAGATATGGCTAACTTGTGTAAGAAGAGTCATAAGTATACACAATATCAATGACATACAAAACATTGACTCTTGCTTTGTGAAACATTGGAACTGAATTTGTTCCTATACCCATACGTTTTACAAGGAAGCTAAACATTTTTAAACTGATTTTTCCAAATTTAATTGGAAGAATGGAAATAGGAAGAGATAACACTGACCTTGCGATGTAAATAAATACACGTAGTAATCACCTTCATCATCATCAAATATCATCGTTGTCAATTTATCATCATCAAACCCTCCATGATGACATCTATTATGACTGCCATCGTTGTTGTCACTGTCATCTTTATATTGATCCATGATAGTTGTGTTATATGATTATATCATTATGTTAAAGTTAATGAATTACTCACAATTAGCAATTACATACTTCATAGTACGAGTATCTGTACTTTATATTTATCCTCATTGTAACAAGAACAATTTCCCTTCGTGGGTGATAATATGCATTCAATTTCAATTCAATTCAATTCAACTCGATTCAATTCAATTCAAATCAATATATTATTCTTATTGAGGTTAATAGACAAGCTTACTTGCTTCCTGACAGGTGGTAAAAAATGCTGGCCGCTGAGCAGTTGGAGAACTGGTCAATTCAATTGACGCAAGCTCCTCCAGTAGAAGGATACTTGATTCACCCGTCATGATGTAACGGTTTTTTACATGCAGCCCAGATGTCACGTGGTTGTCGTGCTTACACATGAAACTTCAGAAGGCGGAGTTTGAAAAAGAGGAAAACCGTGGCGAATTGGAGTCGAATTTCACTGATTAATTGAAAGTTTACTTGGGGACAAAAAGACAGATTTTAATTTGAAATTTTCATTGTATTCTTCTCTTTTTTTCACCCTTGTCCTTTCTCCCTCTTAAACGATCATTTTTTCGTCATTATGACAATTATGATTATAAATGATGACAATAACAATAATAAATAATTAATAATAAAAATAAAAATAATAACAATAATAATAATAATAATAATAATAATAATAATAATAATAATAATAATAATAATAATAATAATAATAATAATAATAACTTTAATAATAATAATAATAATAATAATTAATAATAATAATAATAATAATAATAATAATAATAATAATAATAATAATAATAATAATAATAATAATAATAACAATAATAATAATAACAATAATAATAATAATAATAATTATTAATAATAATAATAATAATAATAATTAATAATAATAATTTTAATAATAATAATAATAATAATAATAATAATAATAATAATAATAATAATAATAATAATAATAATAATAATAAAATAATAATAATAATAATAATAGTAATAATAATAATAATAATAATAATAATAATAATAATAATAATAATAATAATAATAATAATAATAATAATAATAATAACAATAATGATACAGATACTGATACCTATCTATATAACATAATGGACGTAGAATTAGAGCATCGCTGACTCAGATTGTTATGCGACG
>JAXRKP010000446.1:117500-120000 GCA_037039925.1 Doris montereyensis | reverse complement strand
CTACGACCACTACTACTACTACTACTACTACTACTATTACTACTACTACTACTACTACTACTACTACTACTACTACTACTACTACTACTACTACTACTACTACTATTACTGCTACTATTCATATAAATATCAACAATGATACTAATACTAATACAAGTGATACTGCCAAAAAAAACACTTGTCACAGCTCTTGTGTTCTGCAGCCTTTTCCAGTGTAACCCTTTGTTGGTTTGACCCACCGTAAAAGAAAAAAATTAAAATAAAAAAAACCCAATAAAGACATAAAAAAGAATAGTATGTGAAAACACATCCCCGCTATCGGGTACTGAAAGAGCTTCACGTGTTTTAACAATCGAAAGAAGACTACAATTTAAAGCCGCAACGTCAGTTAGTTTATAGATGTTGACTGGGACCAGCACGCAGTGACCAGCTGCCAAGTTATTTAAATCTCTGGTGTAAACTTTGTCCAAAATGAAAAGTGTCTGTCAATTCTTTTATTGTGTAATTTCCAAAAGCTAAACATAGTGCGGGTTTGGGATAATTTGCATATTGTTCGTTATTGTCCACTCAGGTAGAACACCTTACCACAGAGCGTCAAAATTGCCCTTAAATTTTAGAAAAAAAATTACAACGTGTCTTTTTTAACTGGCCTATAGAAGTTTTATTTACTTGACTGAAAGAAAACGTATTCAACATATGAGATCCAATTGTGTTTTTTTTGTATGCATGAGTGTGTATTTGTTTTTGTGTCTGTGTCTGCACGAGTTTACAAATTATGAATGTATGGTAGTACTTTCTTAAGCACATTTCTTTTTCTTATTCATGTTATTAACTTTCTTGTCATGAACTGTAGGCCTACATAGTTGCATGTCTGAATGTACTTTGAAAGACATATTAATATAAGTCCGGGCAGTGGGCAGGTGCCTGCACCTGTACGGAGACCAGAGGGCGTCACTCTTTATGCATCTCCTGCTGCCTTGCAAACTGGTCTTGGCTGTTCAAAGGCTAAGGGAGTTAACCCCGACACAAAATCAAAACATGCTGCCTTGTAGGCCGGTCTTGGTTGACCAAAGATTAAGGGAGTTAACCATAGCAAAATATCAAGACCAAGGCCCGGTAGAGGGTCTCAAGATAGCATCCCACCATCTACATAGGTTACAGTGGGCTAGTCACCTGCTTACCCAAAACGAAAGGATTGCGAGAAATAAAGAGGAAATACCCTGACGGAATTTTGGAATACAACCCTGGAAACGAACATGGACCTTGATTTTTGGAATATGAAATGTTAGAGCAATAAATGGCAAAGAGCTAGAATTAGCTGAAGAATCGGGAAAAAAGTTCAAAGTAGATATTTTTCCTATCGCAGAAACAAAGAAAAAGGTCAAAGAATTGAAAATGTAGGACCAAAGCATACTTAAATCTTCTCCTCAGTAGATGTAAAGGATGAAGCTAGAGCAGGAGTAGACCTCATAATGCATAAAAGATATGAAAAGCTATTAGACAGATGAAAATTTATTAGCTCTAGATTATTAAAGGGAAACATTAAACCAAAGGTAAGAGAAATTTATTAATAGCGTCTGGACCAAACGAAGATGTCACCAAAGAAGAAAAAGATATATTTCAAAACAATTTGAAAATAGCTGCTGAGAATCTCAAACCCAAGCACCAACTAATGGCTTTTGGAGATTTAACCGCTGGAGTAGGCAAAAATGCAGAAACATCAGTCGGAGTCATGGGTAAAGAATGAGAGACAAGCTTCTCCAAATGGACAGAAACTTATAGACATTTGTTTAAATAATAACATGAAAATAGCCACCACCTTTTTTTCCACATAAAGATGGTCACACATATACAAGGGTAAGTGAAGACAGAAGTAAAAAATCAATGATAAACTGCATAATAGTAAGCAGTTCCCTTGTTTACCGTACAATGGGTGCAATAGTTAATAGAGGAGCAGAAGTATTTAGTGACCATCACCTGGTAATTGAAAAAAATGAGATTACTGACGGGGGAAACAAACAGAAAAAGAAAGAGAAGAAAGCTACTAAACTTAAAATAGGAGCAGTAACAAAAAACCAATAGTGAAACAAATATGCTAATATAGGATAAAAAAATATTCACCATTGAAAGGCAGATTGATCTGAATGATAGCACGATAGAAAAAAATGGCAAATGTGTAGGGAAACATCTCTCAGTTGTAGATCTACTGAAGAAATAGGTCTGTGGTAAGAAAAAAAAATCAAAGGACATAGGAAAAGAACAGCATAATGGAATGAAAATGTAAAAAACTAAGATCTAGGAAAAGAAGGAAGCCCGGAAGAAATGCTTAGAAATGAAAAGGCCCGAAGATAGCATATATCACCAAAGAGGAAATATGGAAAGCAAAATAGGAACAATGGAAAGAGTTTGGACAAATACTTCAAGAAAGCTACTACGGAAATCAAAGGCTATTCTGGAGAGCAATGAAAAGCATGAGAAAAACCAAAGTATGACCAATGAG
>JAXRKP010000446.1:60000-112500 GCA_037039925.1 Doris montereyensis | reverse complement strand
AGGCCTTCTGTTACTTCTAATGCATAAAAGGCATGAAAAGCTACTAGAAAGTTGTAAACTTATAAGCCCACGGCTATTAGAGGTAAATATTAAACCGAAAGGAATGGAAATAAATTATTAATAGCGTATGGATCATGCGAAGACGCCACCAAAGAAGAAAAAGATATCTTCGAAAACGATTTACAAATAGCTGCAGAGAATCTCAAACCCAAACAGGAACTAAAGGTTTTAGGAGATGTAAACGCTAGAGTAGGCAACAATGTAGAAACATCAGGCGGAGTAATAGGTAAAGAAGAGACGATAGCTTCTCCAAATGGAGAGAGACTAATACATTTTTGTCTAAAGAATAACACGAAAATAACCAACAGCTTTTCCCATAATGCATATATATATATATATATATATATATATATATATATATATATATATATATATATATATATATATATATATATATATATATATTATTGATTGGTTGGCCCAGGCAGTCTCTAATGACTTCCCATGTCCCAGCATAACATACGTCACCAAATTATGTGTCCTATCTTTGTTTAAAAGTTCATGTAGGCTATTTACTCTCTTGTGTTTAATTATCGATTCGCAATTTGCGCTTAATTGCCGTCGGTGGCCAGGCGGTTTGGCGTCGATGGCCCAGTCGTTAGGCTGCCGAACTTGGGGTCATGAGTTTCCAGTTCGAATCATAGCTAAGCAAGGGCCGACGTTTTGTTCCTTACGGAAAAATACTTTACACGTTTTTTTTACCATTGGACTCATTTGCAAATGGGTACAAGCACTAGCTTTGGGGTAAAAACCTGCGTCAGAGTAGCGTTCTGTCCAGGAGGTGATTATTGTCACTTTTTCTGCTTCGCACTGTAGAAAGCAGGATAAGCCCCGGCTCTATGGATCATAATGGCCTTGAAGAAGGCCCTAGAATGCATGTAGACCAAAAGCCTTGCTATGGCCAATCCGCTGAACTATTGGTTCTTTATTCTTACACTTACAGATCGACTGTTCACACCAAAAGCCTTGCTGTCGCCAAGCCGCTGAACTATTGGTTCTTTATTCTTACACTTACAGATCGACTGTTCACACCAAAAGCCTTGCTGTCGCCAAGCCGCTGAACTATTGGTTCTTTATTCTTATACTTACAGATCGACTGTTCACACCAAAAGCCTTGCTGTCGCCAAGCCGCTGAAATATTGGCTCTTTATTCTTACACATAGACTGTTCACACAAAAGCCTTGCTGTCGCCAATCCGCTGAACTATTGGCTCTTTATTCTTACAATTACAGATAGACTGATCAGACCAAAAGCCTTGCTATCTCCAATCCGCTGAACTATTGACTCTTTATTCTTACACTTACCAGATAGACTGTTCACACTAAAAGTAGTAAAAGCCTTGCTGTCGCCATGCCGCTAAACTATTGGCTCTTTATTCTTAAACTTACAGATAGACTGTTCACACCAAAAGCCTTGCTGTCGCCAAGCCGCTGAACTATTAGCTCTTTATTCTTACACATACACTGTTCACACCAAAACCAATAGCCTCATCACACAGCTCACCCACAGTTTCATTGGAGATGGGAGTGTAAGTACTGTAAGCAGGGTACCTGCACACCAAATGCCTTGAGCTGAGCTGTCGCCGATCCGCTGAGTCATTGGCTCTTTATTAATATTATTATTGTTGTTATTATTATTAGTAGTAGTGTTATTATTATTATTATTAGTAGTAGTAGTAGCAGCAGTAGTCGTAGTAGTAATAGTAGTAGTAGTAGTCGTAGTAGTAGTAATAGTAGTAGTAGTAGTAATAGTAGTAGTAGTAGTATTAGTAGTATTAGTAGTATTAGTAGCAGCAGCAGTAATACAGTAGCAGCAGCAGCATTGTACTTATAGTGGCAGCAGCAGCAATAGTAGTAGTAGTAGCAGTAGTAATAGTAGTAATAGTAGTCGTGGTAGTGGTGGTGGTGGTGGTAGTAGTAGTAGTAGTAGTAAGTAGTAGTAAGTAGTAGTAGTAGTAGTAGCAGCAGTAGCAGCGGCAGCAGTAATAAAAGTAGCAGTAGTTGTGGTAGTAATAGCAGTAGTAACAGCAGCAGTAGTAGTAGTAGTAGTAGTAGTAGTAGTAGTAGTAGTAGTAGCAGTAGTAGTAGAAGGGATAGTATTAGTATTAGTATAAGTAGTAGTAGCAGCAGCTGTAGTAGTAGTAGTAGTAGTAGTAGTATTAGTAGTAGTAGTAGTAGTATGCCAGAGGAGAGGATAGATTACGTGAGTAAAGAAATTATCGCTAAAGAGGAAGTGAGAACAACAAAACAGGAACAATGGGAAATTTGGACAAAGACTTACAGAAAGCTCCTAACGAAACGAAAAGCTGTTCCGAGGAGCAATGAAGAACATGAGAAAAAGTAATACCAAAGTATGCTCAAGTAGTAAAATTGAGACTAAAAAAGTAAAGTAAGTCCCATGCCCAGAGTTGAGCGTAGGAGAATCAGGAGTAAATCTGCCTTTTTCTAGGTATACGGCATACTGTGGTAGTTTGCCCTTGCCTTTCAGTACTTTCACACCGTCTTTACTTTCGCCAAGTCTGAAAAGAGCTAGATCTAGCTACCCGTTTCGCTGTTGCATAGACAGGAGGGCCAGAAAAATTTGCCCGGACTGGGAATGGAATGGAATCCTACGTATTAATCAGACGCTCTACCGACTGAGCTACCGGCGCCTCCCTTTTCGCTCAAAAAAGAAGAAAAAAAGGAAACAAGTTGAAAACATTGTCAATAGATTTAGATGTTATTGACCGGTGTTGACCAATACATAATGGATATATGGTTCAGTGACTTACATTGACGTCATTTGTTCTTAACATATTATGACAATAGGTGCCCATGGATCTATCATTGACAGATAGGCACTATGGTGACCTATGCAATAAAATATGCATCTATCTCTACTTCCACAGCTAATCCTCATTTCTATTCATGAATGAGTCAAGACTACATCTACGACTTGCTTGCATTTCATCTCACTGAAGTCCACTCTTTTATTGAAAAGCAATGTCCCCACCACGTTCTATCTACATCGTAAAACCGTCCAATCAATAGTAATAATAATGATAGAAATCTTAATGTGTAATTAATACAAAATGTATTTAAGATAAGGAGTTGACTTTATTATCTGCTAAAGCTACCAGCAACTTGTAATATTTGCAATGACACTGCGATTGGGCATGCACAGCATAACTATAGCTTACCAGTACCACACTATAGCCAATGCAATGCGTGTGTATAGTATGATGACGTATAGCGTTTAGTAAGCCTAGAAGAACTAGAATTGATAAATGTTACTTGCCATAGGCAACTCTATCATGATAAAGTATTTACGGTGCGTTTTCACAATGACATCCCAAACGTCTTTGACAATGACATCAGATGTCACTTTCAAGACAGGTTGCTGATCATGTCATCGTCATCCTCATTTTTCGATGACGTATTACTACATGTATTAGTATAAGGCAACCATCTTGAAGGGCCGTGATTACATCTACAGGTACAAAGAAAAGCTTATGGCGAAGAAAGCCTGAAGCGAATTACCCTCGTACTGTCCGAAAGAGCTGCATGCATAATGCATGTACAAACACACAGCTAAACAGATTCATTGAAAAACGCATACACACATGCCTTTGGAATAACATAAGTTTTATGGTTAATTCTTCCAGCTGTGATGTTTTGGAGCTTGTCGCGGATTTTATAGCATTAAACGAAACAGGTGGCATTACTTCTCCTTTATAGGACACTTGTCTAGCGTATAGATTTGTCTCCCAGCTTATGCTGGCACCCACTTGCACAGAGTCCAGAGAGGAATACTTGTCAAGTTTCTTTCCCAAGTCAACACAGCATTGTCTGGATTCGAACTTAGAACCCCAGATCCGATTGCGGAATAATAACAGCAAGACTATTGACACATTGCTGATCAATTTTAGTACCTGTACATATACCATGTAGTATGTAGAGTGTAAATTCTTCAAATTTGCTTTGAAGTTTTGGTGACATAACAGTATGAGTTCTTTGGTTGTTGGTCTTGTTATCATTGTCCCTCACAGTTCTTGGGTACTTCTATTAGTATTACTAACCCTTCGGGCCTATGAAGGAATGTTTTTATGTACATGTACAAGCTCAGTGGAGCAGCCTCCGTACAGAATTCCCCTTTTTTTTTTTATTTCTTTCTATTATGGATTGAATGGCGGGGAGGGTTGGATTAGCCAACTTAAGTCCTTGAGAATCTAAGTGCATGAGATTTTATATTTGACATGACATTAAATTACCCACGTCGACAACTAATGTGATTTCAGGGTTTTTCTATCGGCCGTCTCAGATAGAACTAGGTATCAGTTCACCTTCCTGTCTCAGGTAAAATGAGAAGAGTTCTACCTGAAAAACGTGATAAATATATTCAACCTGTTTGAGTATGAACACATGACTTTTTAGTCGAGAAACAAACCAGCAGAACCCACCAATCCTAAGAATGGATGCAACTGACATGCATAAGAGGCATGAACATAAAAATAAAGAGGAATAAATATTCCTCTGTCTGAATATCACCTGCC
Organism: Doris montereyensis; assembly: GCA_037039925.1. NCBI lineage: Eukaryota > Metazoa > Mollusca > Gastropoda > Nudibranchia > Dorididae > Doris > Doris montereyensis. The sequence continues at coordinate 107,909 of JAXRKP010000446.1, read as the reverse complement.
CTAACTCAACATACACATTGGGTTTGATTATTTCATTGCAATTTATCCCACCCACCAAATCCAATGATCTGTGCGAAACACAAGCAAATAGCTCTGTTTGATTGATATTTAGCCTGTCCACCATATGCAGTTATCTCAGGGTGAATTAAAAGGACACAAGATTTGCTTGTTTAATTGGAATTTATCCGGTCCACCATTTGTGGCGGTGTCATGGTGAATTAAAAGGAAACATAAGATGAAAGGATAAGTAAATGGGTGAAAGGAAAAAGAAGTAGGACCTATCAGCATCACCCCATCCACAGAGCAAATAGCAAGAGGAAAGTGAAAGATAAGTGAAACAGAATAAGTAGCACCCGCCAACTTCCCATGTGTACACACAACAAAAGTCAAAATCTCTCAAACCATCATGCAAATGAACCAAGCAGGAAATCCATTCATAAATAGACTGAAACATTTTAATTTTCTGAGGTGATATAAATATATAAGAACATTCAAACACCCCTGTTAAAAAATAACTTTGAACAACATTACAAAAGTTTTTTTTTATGGAAATGACAAAAAATGAACAAGACATTCACAAATTAAATATATTAAAGAGATTTTAAGAACATAAATAACACACAATTGTTTTAATCCTAGCAGCTAATGGAGACTTTTAACAGTTCTTGACAACACACACACACGCACAGCTAATACAAGAAACAGTCAATAAATAGATACCGTAAGTCACGTCAATTTGGCCATTACTAAATATTATTATATATGCGATCAAGTCTTGTCAAAACAAAATATTTAAATCCTTCACAAAACGCATGGCAACAACATACGCACACAAAAGATTTTGGTTTACTACACATCACTTTAAATGCATTCTTGCATGAGACTACATCACAGATTAATACAAACAAACAAGAATGGTCACAGTGAAATAGATAAGACGATGATGTCGCTTAATTGTAATTTAGAAAACAGCAACATAATATGTAAAATACGACGTATGTTAAGTTTGTGAACTTTTCACCCTTGCTGAAGCCACTTTCACACACAAATTCACTGCTTTCTCTCTTGCACTCATCGTCATTCTCAGGAATGGAATTCAACAATCAACCGCTACGCAGCCTTCCTGTGAAATACAAATGACCAAACAAAAAAATGTTTATTTTGTTATGACAAAAACTAAGCTATCACATAGTGAAAAGTTGTGATTTATCATTTCATCATAATGTCTGCAATAAAAGATAATAATAGATGCATTTATGTAGAATGATTTAACTAATTAGTCTCATGGAGAGTTACACATTTAAGACAATAAAGCATAATTAAATGAAACACAATGAAATATTACCTCAGCAATTTAAAATTCCATTGAATGACGAAATGGCATATATAAGAGATAATGTTCAATAAATATAATGTGAAGACTTGAAGTAATTTAAAGAATTCATGTCCGTAAACCTGTCAGGCAATTCCACAAGATAGGCCCATAATTTGATAATGCTCCATCCCCTGTATGATTTCAATTTTGCTTTTCGCACAAGTGCTAAGTAATAACTTAGTTTATAATCACTGAATGAAATGTGCAACATTGTCCAAAGTACTGGGAAATGTGTGAATAATCTGTGCCTTGTATTATGGAACCTACTGATGCTAAATTCTACAACAACAATTTTTTGTCTCTCCACTCTCAACCACAAACCCTTTCTTCCCCTTTTATGACTGACATGAATCAGAGATGCCCTCTGATCAAGATGAAAAATACTGAACTTTTTTCGTGATGGGAAGCAAGTGAAGTAAGGTCAAGTTTTTTCAAATTTTGAAACAGCAGCAAGCGGGGGTTGGGTTTTTTTGTTGATTTTTAACTTTCACTTTGTTTAAGTGAGAAGCTCGATTCACGTGCAAAGCCAGAGCTTTCTTGCCATTTATTTTGTCCTCCCGTACTACTTTTCTTATCATCACTGTCTTTTTCTTTCTTTCTTCCTCCTTTCTGTTTTTCTTCTGACATCACATTGTTTGATGCCTGAGGTAGTACTTAGATTTAGATATTTCTTGTTTGTTGTCTGACGAAGGGTTACACCCAAAACGTCAGATGTTTGTTCTGTCTTTATTAGTGGAGTTGTCACTTATTGTCATATTTCAACTTTGACTTCACTCCATTGTGGCTCTTTTCGTATTAATGAATAATGAAAATTCGAACCAGTGATGGGCAGAAGAGAAGAGACCGGGAAAAGTATGAATATCCGGTCAAATAGTTTTTATAGGCTCCGGAACCGGACGGATCGGTGACGGGTATAAATAGGTCGCCCGTCATTAAAGTTCCATATACATTTTTTCGATTTTCGGATGAAAATAAATTGAGCTACAGAAAATTTCGAAATGTACGGGACATACGGAGAATTTCGAAATGTACGGATTTCCGTATAAATACGGAAAAAGGGCATCCCTGATGACTGACATGAATACTTGCGTGATAAAAACCCAAATCAATATAATTTCTTAGCCAATAAAATTACAAAAAGTGACCAACCTTTTTGAGGCTAAAGTACTAAGGAGACGGTTTCCAAAGAAAAACGTAGGCACTGCTATAATTCCCAGGTATCGTAAGGTTTGGAACATGTTTAGGTGGGTCCAGTAGCAGTAGTACAAGGCAAAGATGGCTGAAAATTGACGAAAGGGAATGAACTTAGAATTTGTGACTGCCCCTTTGCATCAACATTTAATTGACAAGATAAAGAGGAAATTCTAAATCCTTTCCCCATGATATTTAAACCATCAATTTAAGGGCTTTCATCTAATGCTACTGATCTACTAGTGACAAGCATGATTACCCCCCCCCCCCCCCAATAAAAACTAAAAGAAAAGAAAAGAAGAACATTTTTCCTAGAGGGAAAAATGTCTACCATAAAATACAATATATCTAAATATAGTATCTTAGAAATCAACAAATTCAATAAAAACTTAATTTTCTCTCTTAAAAAACGTGCCTTTTAATTACTTAGTCAATCGTTTATTATTTAATTTATCATATTATTCATATCAGTCTACAAAGTTAAAATATTGACAACTAAAAATTACCCAATGTTAAACCACCCGGGTAATGTGAGAATTGCTTACCTCCCAAGCAAACGTGGAATCCAACTGCACTTAAACCAAAGGGGAAATTACTGATGTTCACACCAATTCTCAGCCACTGTTGCAGGAAATAAAAGAAAAACATTTCACAAGATAATCTCACATCCAGTAAAAACAATGCATAATTTACTAGCATAGCAAAAAAACAGCAAATATTTGCCACGCATAAAGATCTTAATTTACAACCTTTCATTCATTGTAAATTTCTACTGAATTTTGCGGTAATTTTTATGAGGGCTGTTTTAGTAAACGTGATGCTCTATTAATTCATCTGAATATTCTTCTTGACACTTCAAATGAAAAAGAGAAATAATCTATCCAAAATTTAGAACTGAAATTACAAGACAGTACATGCATCGATTGTCTAAAAGTAATGAAAAGTTTAGTCTGTAATGTGTCTTCCAATGTGTCAGAAATTTAGGAGTATATTTAGACAATGCATTCAATTTACAAGATCACATCACCAAGACTATTCAAGCTTGCAATATTTAAGAAATTTAGGCAGAGTTAGACATCTTTTGGATGAGACGACAAAAATGTTAGTGTCAGCTTTCATTCCGATTAGACTAGCTTATTCTAATGCCCTTTTGGTTGGTGTCCCTAAATTTATGAGACAGATTGCAAAAGATACAAAATAAAACTGCTAAGTTAATAAACCCTACCCAAAAAGCATGATTATATAAACATATCCTTAAAAACCACTTCAAACATAGGGTTCATTTTAAGATACTCTGTTATGCTTATAACTGCCTTCATGGTACTGCACTCCAATATTTGCAGGAATTGTTGCCCCATACAAACAAAGCAATATTTTAAAATATCAAATAATGCTTTTTTAATGAATGTACCAAAAGTAAAATCTTCTTTTAGTGATAAAAGTTGTAGTGTTGCAGCTCCGGTTTGTGGAACAATTTGTCTGTTTATACAAAGTCTCCCCACCCATGGATGTTTTTAGGAAACGTTTAAAGACAGAACTGTTCAGATCTACTTTTATTGATACTGCAGAGGGTTCACCGTGAATTTAAATATTGTTTATTGCTGTTGCGTGTGATTCTCATTGTGATGCTATAAGGTTTGTTTGATTGGATTGTAAATTGTTTTGGATTTTTAAACCTTTTTTTGCTTTTGATCGTACAGCGCAATCGAGCACCTTTGAAGGATGTCAGGCGCTCTATAAATGTATTATTATAATTATTACTGTCGGCCTTCTGTGCTACCACGAGGATAAGTAAAAGTAATAATATGCATTGATTTAACAAGTTCTCAGAACAAGTGTCTTTATTCTGAAGAAAAGAAAGGGTTTCAAGTTTCAAGATAAAAATATACACTGAAACAAATAAAGAGTAATACAAAAAGTAACTTCAATGATGCATGGCTTGACTCTTACCAGCATGAGCAGAATGGCCAAGGGCAAAAGAACCAAGCCAGTGAAAGCCATCGAAACGGTTGCTGGAGGCCTCTTCTCTGGTACGTTAAATTTGTGCTACACAGGAAAAAACAGAAAAATGCATTATATTGTATATGCAAGAAAAACATTTTTATACTTTGGTAAGATAAAAAGAAGAAAAAAAGAGACTGGGTCTTAAACTTGTTATTCTTCTCTTTCCCTATATAATTCAATAGATTTCCCTCACCTTGCTTATTCCTTAAATCCAAACAAGCATTAAAATCACAGCCAGTTTCAAGAAAAGACCCAAAAAAACCCCATAAAGGAGGACCAGGTATTAACTCATTATTTACTTTTCAGTTGCTGTGGGGTTGGCTATTTACTTGCTTATCTATCTATCTATACGTACAACAGGAGTTTGAGGTCCTGAAAGGTATTGCAGGAGCCAAGGGATCTTGCATATATATATACATATGCAGTAAAAGTATACATAATATAATGGGCTCTCACACTTCTTGCTCATCCTAGGCCAGTAGGTTTGTTTTATTGAAATTTACCCAATAAATTTAGATGCTACGCCCGCCATATCCATTCATACTGTGACCCAGGTAACCACAGCAACAAGTCAGTGCTTGTCTTGTGGTTTCGTAGTCCCGTAATCAGCATCAATTTTTCATAACAGTTACGGGAAATTCGTAAAACTAGGCAGGTCTGACAGATGCTGTGAAGTCTTTGTGATGACCCCGAAGGCCACAAATCAGTAACTTATATCCACTATTTCTTGCAGCTAAATCAGACGACATTATATACACGTAGTGACAGAGATATTTGTTTTATTGAAATTTATCCCATCAACCATATGCAGTGATTTCAGGGTGAATTAAGAGGAAACATCTAGACAAAACAAAAGACAAGATAAAGAGTGAAAGGACAGAAGTAGGACATCCCAGCAGCACCTGGCAACCGCCCTCTGAAAAAGATAGGACAAGCGGCAATGTATATAGATTTTCATAACACTGCGTTATCATGTGTACCTTAATTTCAGGTCTTTTGGCATACTGGCCCAATGGATCAGCTTTAGTTTGTCCACCTTCGAGGAATGTCAGGGACACGTCAGCCTGACATGGAGAAAACAATGGTTAGAATTTGGTTTCAATGGGATGAAATGAAATGAAATTGTTTCAACTTGCTTTTGTCCCCATTGAAATCCAGTTGAAACAATTTCAGTTCATTTTGTACACAAAGTAAATGGAAAACTGCAGTTATGATGGTACAAAAAGAGAAGAAGAAAAAAGAAATATAAATGTTACATATTTCTGATCTTTCAAATTCTAAATTCTAATTCGATAACGCAAAGAGAGCAGCCTCCCAGCATAATAAAAAGTTGACATGTCCTTGCAGCTAACACATGTTACAAATGAAAAAGCAAGTGTAAGGTCTCACGAGTGCAAACCATGAATAATTAACAATTGGAACAAAGTCCAAAATTGGAACACAGATGACCACTCTTCGGGTAAAGGCAACGCACAGAATGAAAAACAACAATAATTTGAAAAAGATAGAAGTTCATTGTGTAGCATTATTTAGTGTAAGTTTTTCATTTGACTCACCACAAGCCAAGAAAATGGGTTTTCAACTATAGCATCACCGACAATCAGCTCCATAGTGTACTTGCCAGAGGCAGAGGCAAATAATTTTGCACTGGCACCAACATCCTGAAGCACAAAAAAAACATAAGAAAAAAAGCGTAATTGACATTTCACATAAAAAAACGTCATGCCCACAATATGCAGTGATCTGAGTGAATAAGGAAACAGTCACGTGAGAGATAAGCAAAAGAGTGAAAAGAAAGAAGGAGGACCTACCAGCAGCACCCTGCCAACTGCTCCCACAATACAAAAAAAGAAAAGAACAACTAGCTTAAACATTAACACTGAGAACAAAAGGCCAGAAACAGGAATGCGCTGTAATTTGGTGCATACCAAGTCAAACTTGTTGGTCTGAGAAGCGTCAGCCTCAGTGACAAAAATAATTTCTTGCTTGGTCTTCTGGTTGGTGAGACGGACAAATGTTTGATGGGCGGTCATGACTTGTCCACTGGTTTTGTCCTTGAGCTGAAACTTCATGATGATCTTCTGGTGGTAGTCGGCTTCCAGGGCACTGGCCTGCCTTGCTAGGGTAGTTGAGTCTGGGGGGTGGAATGCGAGTTGAAGAACGGACTTGTTAGAGGCGTGAACACAAAATGGGGATAAAGTGAAAATCAAGTAAAAAGTAAAGAAAGAAGGGTACAAGAGAGAAAATTAACAAGATAGTACATATATAATCTCAAAAGAACAGTTGTCATAAGTTGTGATTGAGGATTAACTCACTCATTGCCATTAACGACTTGCACCGGGTCAGTCAATAGGCCATACACCACCAAATCCGACACTGCCAGTAGTCGCTTTCTTATCATTTTTTTCACTTGCAGGAAAATATGACACAAAATAACCATCGATTAGTGTGTACTTTGCTGGAAATCCAAAGTAGCACTGGCAGTAAAAAACAATCCTCGAAACGAAAAATTCCTGTCAACGCAAGATTTAGATCTAAATTTGGAAGTGAATCTGATTCTGAATCATGAGTATCATTGATATTAACGTTTATGCTGCTGGATCCAAAGAATTGGCCAAACGGGCGATCATCGGCATTCATAAATCTTTCTGTGGAGCCCGAGCATCGGCTGTCATCGATCGTGACTCCCTTGAAGCCCCACTAAAAGTGCGAATACAAAAAATAGAGCCTAAAACCGAAGACATAATTGATAGTGCATACTGCAACTGCTTGAACTGCTTTCACACTAAATTCAGGCTATTTACAGGTGACTTGAAGGAATTTCAAGGTGGAGATTTCTCAGCTTAGATTTTCACCCATCTTTTTACTTTACAATGTCAGGTCCAGGTGAAGGACCATCAAATGCTGCTATTTTTAGGCCATTTGATAGTAACGATGATTTTGATGGCATTTACCACGTCAGGGATGACAGTAGTAGCTCAAGTGATGAAGATGAGGTGAAATTTAGAACAGTGATGACACTACGTAAAGGCAAGTGGATCTTGAGTATGTAAGATAACTTTTAGATTTAGTATTCATCTCCCATTAGTCTTTCTAATGACATAAACACAAGAATGACTTTAAAAAGTCAGTTCATGCATAATTTTGCTTTATTTTGGTTTCTGTAACCAAAATTCATGCATGTTTCCACTCTACCTAGCAAAAAATCCCACCTTTTTTCTCTCTGGACACACTATGCATGCATTATAAATAGGCATAAGTATCAACTAATGCCATAAACCCTTATAACTTACATTTTCTGAAAGCTTATTGCCTGTAAAAGAAATTAAAGTCTCTAAGATGGGCATAAAGATTTTTATGAGTGTTTGAAATGAAAATAATAAAAGCTACTTCACAGTTCGACAGTAAAAGGTCAAGGTCATCACAATTCATTCTTACCATCTCGTCACCGAAGGAAAAGTATTCCCCGACTTTTAAGATTTCAGAAAATGTATCTTTATCCATATTTCTGACATTAAATTATGCCTTGTTTTCCACCAACCTAATTGTCATAATGAACATGGCTGCCACAGAAGGTTATATAAATAAGCCAGTTCGAGGATTAAAGAAACTACCACCATCACCAGAATCTGAAACATCCCCCCCCCGAAAGAATGTTTTAGAATTATGTATCTCATACAATGACAGTGATTTTTATATATCAAAATGCCTGCATTTCTCAGTCACGGGACACAAATTCCCAGCAGCGAGTTAAGACTGATTAGAAGGAAATTGGTGATGGTCAGAAAATCAGCAGGCAGAATGAACAAAGGAATTACAAACATTTAGAAGGCTTGATACTGACAACTACACTTACTTTGTTGTCCTTGCAGCCGTTGTCTGATCTTTGTCAGCAACTCCAATCTCTACCTTTCTACAGACACCTGGGTGGTCACTTTTACCTCAACCTGTAAAAAAGACAACAAGTTAGTATTGCAATAGGCTTTGACAATGTTGTAGTTAAAAAGAGTGAAGGTCTAAATACCTGGGGAGAAGCCAGACTCTCCAAGACTTGTTTCATTGAAATTTGCAAGTCCACCATAAGGTGATTTCAAGGTGAATTAAGGAAGAGGAAACAGCAAGATGAAAGGTAAGTGGTAGATAGAATAGATAGAAGCAGGACCTAGCTTGCACATGCCAACTGCCCACGACTCTCTAAGAAGGCAGAAGGCACAGAGGCAAATGGTAAAAGACAGAAAAGAAGAAGCAAACCCAGCAATATGTGTTTAAAATTTCACACTTCTAGCTTCCCCAACATTAACAGTGTAAACAATGAGTCTTACAGTCAGCTGGTTCTGGAAAATCATCAAATCCTTTCAATTCAATTCATCTGTATTATTATGGTGTGTGTGATGATTATAAAGATAACGCAACAATAACATGAAAATTATTATAAGTATCACTTCTGCTACACTTCAGGCCTACCTTTTGGTTTTTAAAAATGGTTCTGACTAAAATACAATCGATCTATGAAAAAATTCAACAGATCAGAGACATCTATGCAAACAAAGTGTCTTTTTTTAAACGTCTATTTCACATACAGATGGAACCAGAGGAGAGAAATTTCAATAAGAAGGAAACAGCAACAGGAATTTGTTGAGGAAGACGAATATTCTTTAACACAAAGACTTTAACCCTTTTCTGCCTAAGGGCCCTTCACAATTCCAGTCTGTGTCCTTAAGCTCCCACTTCTTAATCAGTCTGTGTGCGTAAACAAAGGAATGCAACTTTGATGAAAAGTAAACCTGTCTCAGTTAAAAATAATTTTAGACGTAAACATCTTTCAATTTCAATGAAGAAATTATAATAAACTAGAGCTTTAAAAAAAACAACTTTTATATAACTATTATGAGCCTTTAATTGTCAGTAACTTTCGTGAGTAGGTCGGTAAATTCATGGAAAGTAATAGCGTCGTTTTGTTTATGATCGCTGCAAGTAAACAATTAAAGCAGATAAAAATATGCGCTGTTTTTTTCACAAAAGAACTGGAAATCTCGCAAATCACAATATTGTCGATATAAGTCCCACACACTGCGAAATCTTGTTGTTATGCGAGTACAAAGACGAAGAGTAAGCGAGGGACGCGTTAGGCACCGAGGCTGATGTCGCATTCAGTCTTTTGTTTCATTGAAATTTACCCATGCACCATTGTGGTGATCTCAGGGTAAATTCAGAGGAAACAGCAAGATGAAGGACAAATGAAAGAAGGAAAGGAAAAAGAAGTAGGACCACCAGTAGCGCCCGCCTACCGCCCGCCATTCAGTTGCACTAGGCAGGAGAGGGTTAAGAAGATTCTATTAAAAAGTTGTTTTTTTACAAATAAATTATTGCAACTCCCCCCCACCCCAAAAAAATAATCCTACTGCCAACATGAACATACCTCAGCACCAGTTGTGCCAATAAGTCTAGCATCTGCCTTCTTGGGGTTGGCACTAATTGTCAACTTGTAAAATCCTTGGCAGGTTTTGCATCCAAGAAGTTTAACTCAAAAAGTGACCTGCAGGGAGCAACAACAAAAAAGGAAAAAAGAAGAAAAAAAAAAAAAAAAGGATCAAATTTAATAAGACTCACAGCTGTAATATATAAAATATTATTAGAAACATGTCTTTTCTCTTTGATGTAAATTCCTTCATAACTTTCACTACATGGCAAGAATGATAAATACAAATTCAATGTCAACAATGAACGATGAGGAAAAAAACACCTAAACAAAGGACCATCACTTTCAAGAACAACAAAACTTTGCTTTACATTGTGAACATTCGTTTTGTTTACTGTGGCAAAGATTGAATGAAAGACTTACTTATCACTCTTAGATGCAGTGAATGATTTCTTGCTCAGTACAACAGCATCATCGCCCAAGTGGCGCGCTGTCTGCAGTAACAGTCAAGTCACCCAGATTTCCACCCATCAAATCAGTGACTCTGACCTAGGATAAAGGAAAAGCAAAACACCATGACATATAAATCAAAAGAGACTAAAAAGCTCACTTGATTTAAAGAATGAGCAATCTGATTGGAGTTTTAAAACAAAAATGTAAACATATAGAGGATAATTATGAAATCCTTTGCCTTTGAAATTCAGATTATACATTCTGCTCATGAGCACAATAAATCATTGTAAATTCAACATGAAAATCTGATTTTCATAAACAGATAGACTTGTGTAAGCTAATTGTTAATAGTTGTACATAATTAATCCACGCTTATAATATCAGAATATTGGCCACATTAACTTGGGCTTTTCATAAATCAATGAGAAAGTCAAGATGAAAACAAGGAGTTACTGAGTTATATCTTGGTGCATACCTTCACAGCGGAGTCCGTTTTGAGACAGCAACAGGGCTTGCAAGAGACACTGCCACAGGAACAAAGAACTGAGGATACATTTGCAGTACATGAGTTTTTAGAACACAGTAACCAAAGATTGGGCAATCAAGACGCCATGCTAAATAAACCTGTTTTAAGTCTAGCAACAAGAAAAACTTGCGATACATAATAAGAAAACACAGTGGAATTTGGATTAAAAGACATCAGAACAACACAAAATTGAAGAGGACTGCTAACACCATTTCCAGGGTTCCAAGGATAAAAAAACAACCCATCATGAGGCAAAGCCTCAATTCTAATCATGGTATGCCTGAAAACTTATTGTATTTCAAATTGAAAAACAGATCAAGGTCTTCATACAATCTGATCTTAAATTGATTTAAGTTGTTTCCAATCTAAAGCCAAATAAGTGAAGATATCTAGGAACATATGAGTATGAGATACCATTCTCACTTGCAGGGGTCTGTTATTCAGTTCACTCAAAGCTTATGACAGATGTCTTCAAACCTGTATTTTCACAGACTAATAAGCTGACAAACTGGAATGCCACAGCTGATAATGCATTAGTGTGCTTGACTTTGACTACAATTTGATATTATTTCTCTCCCACATGAAGTAAAATTTCCATCATTTGACACCAACAACCAGGATTTTGATGTTGACAGGCAGGGACAGTTTGCCTGGAAGGGGTTTTCTTCAATCATTGAGGACACCCCAGAAACATACAAACCAAAAGTGGGTGAGTAGAGGAAAAATAATACAGAAAACAACATAATAAAAAAAACAACACATAACTCCTGTTAAAGCTCATGAAAAAAGTTCTTCAATCATTGCAAAAAGTAAAACAACAAGAGAAAATGTAAAAGCCCCTTGAACCCAATGGACAATGTTACTGAAATCTTCATCTTCTTTTTTACCATGCTAATAGGATCACACACTCATTAAAAATAAATAGGATTTAAAAAATGACTACACCAGGTTTAGTTTAACTTTTTACACAATATCTTTAACACAAAAAACAGTTTACAAGAAACAGAAACATACAAACTAAAAAACAAAAGTGGGTGAGTGAGAAACAAAATTTAGAAGAAAAATAATACAGAAAAACAACATAATAAAAAAATCGGTACTCGACCCAACACATAACTCCTGTTACCTTATTAGACGATAGAGTCTTCATTACGGACAAAAAGTAGTGGGCAGCTTTCAGTTGATGGACATGTTTACGGGACAAAAAGTAGTTGGCAAATTTAATCACTTTGTCCTGAGCAATGGAAGAGAAATGTAAAAGGAATAATGTCATGTGATTCATTTAGTCATCTTGAACCCAATGGACAATGTTACTGAAATCTGAGTTATGATAATCTAGATTTATAGGTCTACATTTAATCAATTTTAAGCCTTTATTTCTTTATAAAAATATTAAAATGGATTTATACAAGCAACTGACACTTTTTATAAGAACTATTCAATTTAATAAAAAAATCAGATGGTCATTTTATTCATCCATAATAGGATCTTTTTTTTTTCCTGGTGAGCAATTAACACCAGCATTAAAAATAAATAGAAATTCCCCATACACAAAAAACCGATTTGAAAAATAAATTATAGAACTGACAATTTTAAAGCTATTAAAATAGATTAAGATAGAAATCTATGTAAAAGTCAGTGATTATAAGTAATACTATCAAACAACAAATCTTAAGAGAGTTACAAAATATAAAAACTGGACCCAAGCAATTATCTAACCATGAACAAAAGTGTGATAAGCATGTGATATATGGACCCATAAAAACAGTTTAATAACTGTCTACTGAAGTTGTGATTGAATTTTTTTTGCAAGAAAGCAAACAAAGGAAACCCTGAATCGCAAACAGCCTGACACCAGTAGGTCAAAAGGACCGATAGAAAGCCCCAAGTGTCTTTCATCTACCAGAGGGAAAATGACACACATCATGAACAAAAACTGTTGCAAAGAGATATTTCTGATTCAACTATCATGCTTATGAAAATTAATTTATAAATGTACATTATATATGAAGCGGAGAGTAAATGATTGAAAAACCTGTGAAATAGTTGGGGCTTTCTTGTTCCTCTCAGCCAGCTTGAAAGCACCATCTACAACTAGGGATGTAACGTATAAGCCACCCTCAAACTGAAATAAGAAAAAGCAGACATTGAAAATAATTACTGATTTTTTTTAAGCACATGTTCCTACATGAATCTGGGTAGGCAAAAATCTGATCTTGAGAACACCAAATTCAAAGGACGAAAAATTATCATTCCAACAATAAATTGAATGATATATGTGAAACAAAATGTAGGAATCCAGCCTGTGAGACAAATAGGACAAAACTGTATTTTAATGTACCAGATTGAGAAAGCAAACAGAAAAAAATAGGAGGAAGAAAAAATATCTGACCTGCAGGAATTTCTCATCTACTTCATCAGCTTGTGCAATCACATCTTCAATGTTGTCAAAAAATTTGGAAACATCGCCTTTCAGCTGTGATGCCATCAAAAACGCAAAACCATGACTAAGAAACAATAAGAAAACAGGAACAAATGTTAAACACATATGACAATTCAAAAGTAAAAAACATGAAAAGTGGTTCTTTAAAATAGAAGATATGTAGAATACATATTGAATTCAATTACTAAAAATACAGGGATGTAAATGGCAAATGACAGAAAAATAATCTGAAACTCTGAAATGTGAAACTTTCAAACACCGAACACCTTCCGTATTTAATCTCACACTTACAATAACAGCACCATGCAATGCTATCTTTCTCAACCTTCCTGATATAATCAGAAAGGAATCATCATTACAATCTTTAGTTGACAGCCATTCACACCTGAATTTGTTCTTAGAAATTGATAGGTCATCCATCCCCCATTTGTTAAATTGTCTAGATCTAGATTCTGGAGCTAGCTTACCTTTAACCTAGATCTACAGTTAGTTGTTTTGAAGATTTGCCTGTTATTATAACAGTTCAAAATTCTAAATCAATACTGATTCTTTTAACTAGGCTACCAAGTAATCTAGAAATCTAACTCTAGCTCTACTAAAGTAGTCTAAAGTTATTGAAGAAAATTGTTGCGACAAATTCTAGACCTAGAAATCTAAATCTACTCTCGTAGTTTCTAGGCTTCTAGACAACAATTAGACTTAGATATATATAGATCTTACTAGATTGTTCCAGATCTACAATAAAATAGCATCTCTGTAAGAATCTACATCAACCATGTGTGTGTATATTTTCAAGATCTCTATCCGACTAGAATCTAGATCTCAATTTCTCTGGAATGCAGAGCAAGAAATAATTCTAATCTGTCAACAACATAGATCTATTTATACGCTGATATACTAACCCAAGAATTTTTGTATCCCAAAGCTATGACCTAGGGTTGTCAAGCTGTCATAAAAAAATCTAGATCTAGATCACTTCACTCAAGCAGATCTATCTTATCTTATCTAGCTCTGGATTAAACTATTAAATCACAAAAACCAACAAATAGGATTATAGCATAAATCGCAAATCACTGCTGTGCAGGAGCATTCGTTTGGTTTCTCGCCGACCGTCGAAGGCGACCTCGGTGATCGCAGCCGGCGCACGCTTAAGTTGGCCGTTACTCTCGGTGTAGGTTAACATTTCATTTGACTAAAAATACAGAGATCAAAGGTTATTTGTTTTCATGACACACTTTTAATCGGACATATTCTTACATGATAACTATATTAATAGGTACAAACTGGGCAAAATTTGACATATTTAACGGCCTCATCCTAATTCTTTCATGTCGATTTTTGCATATTTTGCTACATTTTTAAAAAAAAGTATACAATAAGAAAGAAGAAAAAATTTACTGTTTTAACTGTAATTCCCCCTAAGTCTGGTTTTCTCATAATTGACATTTCCGCACTGTTACCTCTAATGCACACACAATGGCGTTGTCTATTGAGAACACTCAGCTTCTCATTGACATTGGTGTGCGTTTTACCAATTCAATTGTCTTTATAGGCACACTTGTATCGTCCAGTACATGAACATTCCTTGGAAAATATAATGTTATTTCTGCTTCCTTGAAAAACAATAACGTTATGCAACATATTGCTATGCGCTATAGATGACTGTTATCAAACAGTTTATAAGAACATACCTTCCATTGTGTTTCGTTCAATAAAAAGCGAGACATTTAGTCACAGTTCACCACATAAAATGTACAATTGCCGCACACTAAAGCCGTAGTGAGAGATGCTACAGTGTATGTGTTAATAATGTTTTAGTTTTATGATTTCTTTTTCGGTGGCACTAGTGATTGTAATCGTTGTCATGTTTGTAAAAGGTTGGTATTCATAACTGTGTAATCGTGATGATTCATTTCTTATTGCATTTGCCCTCTTCTCTAGTTTGCAACCGTTGAATGAATAAGCTACCTGCCCTGTTCACCTAGTAAACCTAACCCCAGTCTGTGTTGTTCAAGAAAAGGAATGCAGTGTCTTTCTAAGATATGATGTTTAGGAAGGATGCTTGTAGGGAACAATTTACGGTACAGTTTCATGTATTTGTCTTTTTTGGTGTGAATGAGAGCTATAGTGTTTTCATCTATTGGCTGTGTGTGTAAAATGAGTGACTAAACGCTTCATTGATGCTATTGAATTACCTCTGATCTGAAATGATTCGTCCAGTACGTTCACGTTGTCTGTACATTCAATGTTTCTGATACGATTTGTTTTGTGAGCTGTGTATACACATTGTTTGTAAAATACTGATGGCAGTGATTGTCTATGAAACTTCTACTATGGTATGACTGGAGTGTGATTTTGTTTTTCTGTAAGATACTGTCGAAAGTGCTGCACATAGGTCCACATCGTGTACTAAGCTCAGCCTTTTCTAGCCTTTCCAATTCATTTGCAACTAATTCAAATTTTGTCTTCCATTCCATTTTTTCACTAAACGTTGCACAGAAAAAAGTCAGATCTAGCAACTAATTTGTTGTATTTTAACCAATTACCCCCATACATTTAAATTTTTTGACATTTTCATTCTTGCAAGCACTATCTCCATATATTTCATCTGCAGAATTCTCTAAAAGCCTGTGGTGCATAAGATTAATTCCCAGAAGGCAATGTAGGTATGGTGGTACAACTCTATGTAAAAGAATGTTGAGTATTAGTGGGTGAATGCAGATGCATGCTTCTTTAGGCCTTGCCCATGTAGGATGTATCTCTGGTAGTCGCTATGGAGCTCTGTCAAAGATCTATTAGGCGCCTCACTGTTCTGCTCAAAAGGTATCTCACTCTTTTTAATGACACCAGAAACAAAGATATGTACCACAAGCACCATAAGCTTTTGTTAAAAAAATCATAATCGCTAAAAATGAATAATCTAATCTTTCCACCTTTCCATATCATATCATCTGAACTTTCAGGCAAGGCATAAGTCATTAACAAGACTGTTATGTGAAACAATGGAATGAGCCATCATACAGAAATCCTGCTATAGATAAGAAAAATATTCACAGCTTGCGTTACATGGATGGGTTATGTGCATGATTTACACAGACTGAAGAACAATAAAAGCATATTTGATTGAAACAAAGAAAATGAATTTTGTCTTAGCCAGGTGAAGATATTTAGATATTAGCTACTAATGGTTAATCAGTGGATAAAAAGACCGTATTTTAAAACAATCACTGTAACTCAAGGAAAAACACCTTACGAATAGAAATAGCAGTTTGAAAGTACAAAAATGTAACAATTCAGAGATAATGAGAAAATGATGTTCGCTTCAGTGACATCCAGGGAATAATAGGGCAAAACAAGCGATATCACGCTGATAACAGTGAAATAACGGGGAAACCTGATGCGCTCCTGGGGAATCCCCCGGTGGTCACAGACAAGAGATTTATTACGCGCCGGCCGGACTAAAGGAACGCTCACAGCACTAGCCTGCACAGCCATGAAATAGGAAATGTAAAATGACGTAGCTTGAAAGAATGAAAAATCATCGACCGCAGTCCACATGCACGACTGAACCGTACGACTGCAGAGAGCCAAGTCAGTGCATCTCAACATTGTCTAAATGTATCCCTAATTGTTTCGTGAAGAAGCATATTTCCACAACAAATGTATTAGTAGATTTCAGACTAAAAAATCTGAAAGGAAATCAATTTAGTCTAAAATCTTCTCGTGTGAGTAGTAGGGCCTCACGGATCAATGTGCAAATTGTAGTTCACTGTGAAAGTATGGTTAGTATGAAAATCAGCGATTGGCATGGAGTCGGAAATTTTATCCTGTTGTGCTAAACCATCTCACCTATTCATAACAGTGAACATGGAAGTATTTTAATAAAAGTTAAGAAAAGGAAACTTGAGAGAAAAATATGTTAAAAGTAGAAAACCTCAAATAATCTCAAGTCAGAGGAAATCTGAAAGGTTTACATCCCTGTAAATATTTTTTTTAAAACAACGTAAGTGTATACCTTGAAGGAGAATCATCATTTTTC
The DNA here is from genome assembly GCA_037039925.1 of Doris montereyensis. Taxonomy (NCBI): domain Eukaryota; kingdom Metazoa; phylum Mollusca; class Gastropoda; order Nudibranchia; family Dorididae; genus Doris; species Doris montereyensis. The sequence goes on along the minus strand of JAXRKP010000446.1, from coordinate 90,459 downwards.
AAAGCAGCAAGCAAAGCCTTACTAGCAGTAGCCTCATCCACTGAAATGAAATAAATTAAAACAAGAAATAAGAAATGTCTCAAAGCAGACCTGCCACTGTTTTAAAACATCAGGACCTAGATGCAAAACAAATCAGGATCCTGGGGAAACAAATCAGGATATATGAACGATTTCAGGTATAGAGTCAGCCGTCGACTGATCTCGAACTTAATATTATTAATAATAATAAAATAAAGGCATTGTTAACGCCGGTTCTGCCCTTTCCCAAGTAAAAATATCCATTATAATATCCCCCCCCCGCAAATAAAACCTGAATCCTAGTACTAGATCAGCATTAGTTACCTCCTTCCCACTCATTGTTTACATACTGGAAGTGGAAGACACACTCACTTTTCCTCTCTTTCTCATCAGTGACCACTTATCTTGCTAATCACTGCTATCATATTTTCATTCTTCACACACACATGCTCACCCCACTCCTTTTATCCGGTCAGACATACGTACACGACATACCTGTCAATTATCATCCAACCTCTATTCTTCCTTGCATTTGCCTTTCACTTCATAAATTGTTGCTCACTCCCACACTCACATACATTCGCGATCGCGCGAAACACACACTACGAAAATACTCTCCATTTCTTTCTTTTTACACACAAACATGTGCGACATTGCTCTCTCTCTCTGACATGCGTGTGATCACACTTTGCTGCAGGGGAGTCATATTGTTTCAAAGATTTTAATCTCGACTTGATTCAGATCTACTTAAGAGTACAGATACAGATCATCTAGACCTAGATTTAGACCTAACAAGTCATCGAATATCAGCGAAGCCTTCTGCTTAATCAGTTTGAAATTCAAGACCCTAGTAATCCCGGTAGGCCTCAATAACGCGTAATCATACATGATTTTTGAAGTATCAAACAAGTACAGCACGAGTACACTGAAGAATGGACAAAGAGAACACTATACTAGTGAAGAATCGATACACCATTACTCATAATAACATGAATCCTGGATAGGCACATCCGGCTAATGGCTGATTAAAAAAAAAAAAAAATTGCACGCTGAATATACGGAACAATGCCGTCCAGGCAACGACTGCAGTTGCAGACCTGCCAACTTTCTCAGGGACAAAATAGAGAAAATGAATATTTTTGAATCGTGACATGTCGATTGATTCACATTTGCAATAACGGACGGTGCACTCCCAATGCTATCGTAGTTGTTTTTGTGCGACAACAAGCAAATTTCTTAACGATTTCGAATCAGCACATTTCTCTTACTCTTCTTAACAGTCCCGAACTGATTACTAACCGAGACAGGCAAGTTTTTCTCAAAAATAAATTTTGTCCATAAAATCTCTGCCCTAATCACAGAGAAATCTCTGTCCTTTGTCATGAAGCCTGTCCTTAACTGCAGTAGCATGCTTTGCAGTTTTCACATGTTTTCTAATGCCATCCTTCCCACCACTGGCAATGCTAACATCCAAACCACAAGGTACACAGAAGGTTTAATGCATGGCCATTCCTTCCTATATTCCTCCCGAAATTTAACGCTTGGTTTAGGTTTCTTGCTTGGTTCAAAACTATTAGTATTACAACTAGATCTAGAGGTAGGTTCCACATCTTCTGAATGTTCTATTTCTAAAGGCCTTTTTTTTCAGAAATCAATCCATGCCCAATTCAAACTCGAGATAAAGCAGTTCTATTACAAAAATGTTTTGGGATGGGCCAACGGAAAATCGGAAATTTGCAAATGTTCGCTAAAAATTCGAATGATTCGGATTAAATCGGGATAAACGGTAGGTCTCCTCATATTCATGCTCTTAACACACAAAACTGCCCTTGTACCAGTCACGAAACGTGAATCTCAAAAAGAAAATGACATACCCTCTTGGAGATCTAAACTCAAATCCATTTTGAGTCAATTTATATCAATAAAGAAGAATTGAGTCAAATACATAAGTTGCAATTATGTGATAATTACAAATGCGGGGGTTTGATGAATGACAAGAAAGGGTAAATTTACATGTTGCCATTACAATGCTAAATATGCTTTCACCACATGCCTTATTCCCCATATCCCAAACATGTGATACATAGATGAAAAAAAGAAGGTAAAACTAACTGTCAATGCATGATCTCAATGTAGATCCATCAGAATAAGTACTGCTTGCAATTTAAAGTCAATACTATGTAATTTAAAAATTAATTAAGACATCAGCCTTGAGAATAGAAGCTTTAAAAATTTAACCCCTTGGGTTTTGAAAATGACATTGTATACCAGTGTGAAATTTCTATCCATAAACGTGATTAAGAACTCATTAGGGGCAACTTTTGATTGGTTTGAATTTACCCACATCCAAAACAAAGGTGATCTCAGGATTTTGGAAGAAGTTTGTAAATAATGCCGAATGCAAAGGGATCTTTGATGTGCAGTCTTGTGATGTGCCCATTGGGCCTTCGCTTTGTCATCCGTCTCTGATGGGAAAGGCGCCGGGCATGAACCTATGCTTTTGGTTGAGATGCAGACATCCTGCCACTCGCCGACCAAAACCCCCTACTAAAATATTTAACGCATGCAAAACAATGGAATCTTATTTTAAAAAAGAGTACAAAAATAATAAGAGTTAAGACCTACCTGTTAATCCGAGGTTTTTTATAGCCAGGAAAGCAAACACTACGTCCTGAACACTGGCATCCTCCTTGATGGCATCAGTCAAAAACTTTTGAAATTCAGGCACTCTTATCTACAACGAAAGGACAGTAAAAACAATGAAAGTGAAAGGGTATTGACCTTGAACTAATAGAATACCTTTTAAGCATAAAACTGTTATAGTGAGGCAGACTACAGATTGACAACAAATTTGATGTTTACAGTTTTATAGTTCGAGTATCCTTATGATCACTGGAACGTACAAGTTTGCAACCAGCTGAATGACTCTGTCCTGATTGTAAGGGTAAGTAGTTGAAAGAGTCATGAGGTCAAAATAAAAGCAAGCTCCTTCCCTATCATTGCCCCGGTAACTTAATAAATATGAATATCACAGTAAGCGATTGCAAATTCAAAAATCATGAGGTGAATCATGGATGAGCAGACCCACATTTCAACACACTTCTTCATCTCCTAGGTACTTACTTTGCAACTTCCTAAAGCTGCAGCAGCTTCAGAGGCATGGTAGATCGACGCAACGCTACTGCCATCTACAATTTTAGAAATTGTCTTGCAAGCATCCTGGGAATTGACAAAAAAATATTGATTTATTATAGACAATCATAAAAAAGCACCCCCACCCCCGATATCATTCTCCATCCCCTAAAAACTAAAAATTGTAACGCCCCAGAAACAATCAATGCATTATTCTGTACTCATACCTGAGCCTCTGGCGCAGCACTGCCCAATAATTTTAGTCCCACTATGGAATAATGGGCGGACTGGGTATCTGTGTATGGAGACTGTGATTTGAACACACTTCTCAGTCTGTCTTGGTCAATGGTTGTCAGGTACGATGAAGGGGTCAGGGCCTGACCCACAACAACAATGGCTAAAAAGCCCACAATAGACAAACCTGAAATTGAGGACACAAACTTGAGAATTCATAAGCTCAAATAGTGTCAGGACTTACAAACATCACATAACTAAGTTGAAATGTTAAATAATGAAAAACATGTTATTGGATTGGTGAGTTTGGGACCAAAATGTTGACTTTCCGTTCTTTACATATAATTTGGGTAGAACAATCATTATCTAAAAGTTAATGGCAAAAAAATGTTTATATGACGTATACATTTTTTTTTCTTACAAAATATTTTGTAGGAGAGGGTAGGTAAAAACAGTCAAAAATTATATTTCATCCGTCATATACTGAGCGATTTGTATAATATTTGGCGCACAGGCTTCTCTTGTCAATGTTTAAAGATTGACATCGGCTTTTTAAAAATCGTGTCAACGTTTTGAGAAAAAATCTTTTTTTGTAATGAAAATATGTCATTTTTGCATATATATTATAAATGAAATATATGTTATTTTCAAAATACCATAATCACTTCAGAAGCCCCCCCCCCAATTTTATATGAGGATGCAATGGCGTGCAATATTATCTATGCATCTATTCTGATTCAACACTATCTACTGTTTCGAAATCTAGTAAATATTGATCCTTTCATTGAATTTTACGCTATCCACCATGCCCAGCTACCCAACGATGAATGAAGAGGAAATGGCAAGACAAAAAACCATCATATATTTTGTAAAAGGAAGGAAAGACTCCGGATCTACTAGTAGCGTCTGTCAACTGCCCATTAAAATTTCGACACTCCTGAAGAATTGATGTCCTGTTTGACCCGGAAGTGAATGTAACTAAAAAAAGTGGCTAGGTGATTTTTACTTCTTATGCCAAATAGTGTTAAATAACAAACTTTGTGATCGTCTGCCTTATTCAATGACTAAATGTAGAATCTAGTCATTAAACGGAAGTTGAATAAATATAAATAAAATTTTATACAACAGTGCAATGACAGATTCAGATGCGTACACTAGAAATCATCCTGTGATTGGTTAATTCAGCATGATTCTTTCAAATGCAAAAAGTTAAGTTAATAGTCATCAATTTAAGCAATTAGATTGCATTTCATTAATCTGTGACAAGTAAATGTCTAGCCGGCACCAGATAAAGTGCCGAAGTGATTGTGATGAAAAACTGATGACGATCTGGATTAGCTCTGGAGAGGCTATATGGCTGCTGGTTACAGCATTCCGTTAAGTGTGACGGAACAAGAGATGCCTGGATATTCCTCATTCTCGTTAACTACTTACGTTCATCCTATTAAAATAATGCTTTCTGATAGGTTTTAAACCATTTAGTAAACAGGAAAAAGGACGCTTTCAAGCTCACAAGTTTAAGTCAAATAGGCATCTGGTTGTCTATTCCAAAAGGGATGTGTCCATCTACATCTTTGCCTTGGGCAACTGGTAGCTTACAGTCATAACATATGTAGCAGGCTTGCCATACAAATTTCATTCATTTGTCAGACTTGCTGTAAAAAGCCCAATGCTAGAGGGCTATAAATGTGAGCTGGTCTGTTTCAAGAGTGTGTGAGACTGATCACTGAGTTGATAACATAAGAATGTGTGTTTGCACAAATAAACCTTGTCTCTCCTACTTAAATTGAAAAAAATGAAACCATTCTAGTTTGGTGTGGCTTCGATGAGGCCAGATGATTAGCATGCGACCGAACACAATAGATAGATATTGGCCTGATCACAGTACCCTGTGAACTTGTAAAACTATGTGGGCAGCCTCGTGCCGTGGCAATTACTTTCAGTGAGCTAACTAGTGTGTGGCCACCATTGTAGTTGGCTGAGTGAGCCGCTTTTTAGGTATTAAAACTGAAGTCGACCTGATTGTGATGCAAAAAGCACCTAATCTAGATTCTAGCTCCACCTAGATCAGTGAGTGAGTAGATCTAGGAAGATCTGGCCTATTAGTGTGGTAGGCCTACATATTGAGTATCTTCTTGATAGAGATAGATCTAGACTACCTAATATTTTCGCCTGACTCTTACTACTACTAATCTTACTTAGAGATCGTTCAGCTAAGGTTTAGAAAGACTAGTAGTAAGAGGTTGCTTTTCATTGTCCCTTGATTGAGGACTGGGCTCTATTATCTAAGCTCTTAGTCGTAGGCGGAGACCACTGTTAGTGTTGCAGCTGCTAGTAAAAATACAATCCAAAATGAACATCTTGATCTAGATTATAATTTTATCCAGGATCTCTAGTAAGATTTAGAATCTAGATCTAGATCATCTCTAGAGATCTAGAAGTCTACATTTAGATTACCTAGGCCGATAGATCTCTCTCTAAATTAATTTAAAATGCTAAATTCTAGATATAACATCTCCAAATTCTACACTTCGATCTGTTGTATCTATAAATCTCAACAACAAAAAAGAGAGATAATAGTAACAGCTCTCCAGAAATCCTCTTGCTGGCTCTAGATATTATTTAGAATCTAAAATTCTAATAGATTGAAATGAAACCGGCCGGCAGGGCAAACAACACCAACTTAGCGACATGGCAAAAGCTGGATGCCATGAAATCAATCTTACCAAGAATGCATTCTTGCACAAATATATTACATATACAGCGTATTGATTCCATTGTCATTAAAAACAATCTGTTTGACAAACAAATGATATAAATCAGATAATATTTATTTTCAAATTGACTTATTGTTTATCAAAAGCTGCAAACGTACCCCTCGCCATGATTCTTTGCACTAGCTAGACTCGATTAGATGGGAAAAGGCATAATCAATAAGAATAACGTTTGCCGATACCATAGGAAAAACCATTCAAAGTATCGTTAACATAAGTCCAAGTAGTTTTCGCGCATGTAGTTGTCTACGTGTGCTTGGAATCGCCGGTCAGAGTCTGACACGTTTTTCAGTGAATCTTCTCTTGCCAGAGATACTTTTAAGCAGCTGTACACACGAGCTTTTGTAGATTTATTTTCGAATTTCAAAACATCTAAAATCAAAACGCTACGTTAGCATATAACTCTAAAATCAATTCTATGGTCATATTTGTAAATGTTGTTTCAAATTATATTCGCTTGTGTGTCTACATAACACAAACTAGCTTCTATATCTTTTTCTAAAAATAAAGGCTTAAAGTCAAAAGTCAAAACAACATGGCGACTACAAGACCGATTGGAGTCTATGATTTCATACAGATGTCAAATGCGTGCAGGGGTCTGTCAGCTTAAAAGTAGTTTAGATATAGACTATATATAGAATAAATGAAATTGTTTGATGTGTGTGTCTTTTAATAAAGATGTAATTTGGCTTCGATGGTTTAGCTATTGGTCATCAGCACCTCCTACTACTAGATTTAGATCTAGATCTATATATGCCAATATATAATAAAAGATAGTATTATTATTTTGACTACGATGTAAACTAGCTTTAAAATAGATCTAGATCTAGCTCTATGACACTACTCTCTATTTAGTAGGAGTCATATTTTTGCAGATTCTACTAGATCTGGATTATAGAAATGAATCTATTAAAATGCTAGAAATTATTAAATTTGGCTCTATATTATTATTAATTAGTATAGATCTATAACAAAAATAAGTTATTTATTAGTATTAATTAGTAGGGTAGTACTAGTTGTAGGGTTTATTATTAATCCTAGTAAAGATGTGAGAGTGTGGTATTGAGTGTGACTCTGGACACATCATAGAGGACAACCAGGAGAGGGTCAGTTACTCAGTCAGTTTAAACCAACCTATCAATTAACCCTGGAAAGGCTGTGACTGGTAAATAAAAGGCTGATTAGTCACAGCACTCCGACGCCAGGAATTCCATGTTTGCCTGTGACAAGCCTCTGCGCTGTGCCTGGCATTTGCCGGGAAGGAAGGACAGAGGAAGAGAGGGTTGAATATTCCTGAGCTTTCGTGTTACCTTCTTCCTGTCTTACGCTTATCATCCACTTACTAAGTAATGCTTTCTGATTGGTTAACTTATTTCTTATCAGGAAAAAAACCGCTTTCAGGCTCATAAGCTTACGTAATAGACATCTGGTTGAGTCTACTTGAAAAGGGTGTGTCCAATTTTATCTTTGCAACTGGTAGTAACGCCAACTGCTATACTACTATGCCTGAAGTAGGCTTGAATATTATGTAACATACAACTGGATTATTGGTCAGACTGTCAAATGGAATAATCCTAGTAGGATACATCCATTGAAAGAGGGTGTAAATGTGAGCTGGTCTGTTTTAAGAGTGTGTGTGACTGAGTTAATTTATAATAAGAATGTATGTGTGCACAGATTATAAACGGAATTGATCTTGTTGTCTCCTATTGAAATTGAAAAAAAATGGAATCATCCTAGTGGCATGGCTTGGATAAGACCAGATATGATCGCCATGCGACCAAATTCAGTAGATTTGCGATGGTTTGATCAGAAGTTACAGTCCTCTGTGAACTCGTAAAACTTGTGCCATGGCGATGACTCTTAGCGAGTCAACTAGCGTGTGGCCACCATTGTGCTGACTGAGAAAGCCATCTTTCTAGTAGTATATTAATCAATCAAAGTCACAGCCACTGACATTTTTATTATTAATAATGAGAGGCCTTGTAAAGAAGTGGAAAGGAGTTCCGAATTCCATAGTCAGGTCCCAGCCAAGGTACATAATTATGAGGGTTTGGTTTTCTGTGGGGGATATATATCATCCTGTTTTATTTGTCCACTGCTGATCTTTGTGATGAGTATGCTGTGTACTGAATGAAACATTGCTTCCTTAAACAAAAAGAAAACTTTGAATATTTTAGTTTGGTTATTTACTTTACAAAATTAGGAGTTTTAAAAATTAACCCCCCCACCCACCCACCCACCCACCTCTAAATGTGCCAGACTGCGGAAATTCTTCCCATCATGTTGCCTCTTACTTCGTATCAGATTTCCCATCTTGACTTTGATTAGACCATTCATTACTTTTAAAAGGGTTCCTTACAGAAAGAAGTTCCATAGTCGGGATCAGCCATATTTTAAATCATCTATCACCATCGCTGACGCACACCCATTCCAGACATCTACATTTTTATTCAATATATTAAGTGAAAGATGGTTTTTACTTAAAATAAAAAAATAACTTATTTCATGTTTCTCTGTACTTTACAGGTCTTTAATTTGTGCAGACGACTGAAAAACAGCCTACCATCAATGTATTGAAATTTCATAGAACGTTGATTAACTTTTTCTTTTAAGTATCAAGACCTATTAAGTAGACCTACACTAGTGTCAGCATGGTGATTGACTTGAATGACGATAATATAGCTTTAATTATTTGACTACCGTTGAATGATGCTAGGCAAAGTGGATGAAAATCTGCTTCCACTTCAGTCAAGTTCAACTCATTGCCACTGTTCACCATCTTGCCCACATTCGAAACAGCAGCATCCCAACATGCCGTCAAGAGGTCCGAGTCTCTTCCGGAAGGTAGCGGCAATTATTGAAATATGTATCAGATTAACTTTCATGGTCATTTCGCATTTCTGGAAGATGTGCACCACAGGACTTCTCATCGTGGTTTTGCTCTTCTGGACGGAAGGCTACTCTTACGCATTGTGCTTCTTTTTCTTTGGCGTCTTAGGTAAATCAAAGACTTTTAGATTATATTTTAATACTTTTATAAATATCGCTAGAAATTTAATTTGTGTGTTTTGACTTGCTTGTTTATCATGTTAATTGTCTTTCTCAGCTTACCCTTTTCCTACCTAATGCAATTCGATGTGCCACACACTCCAAATTAAAGTCATTTCCCTTTGTTTAGGCACCAGGACTGAGTAGATTCATCGGAAGCCGTTTTGGCATCAAATTGGGTACATGGTGTGTGGACCTTGGTTTGGCAGGAAAGGGTTTAATTCAAATGGTGTCTGTTGGCGAGAGGTTTTACTCTTTTACCACCACTTATCTGTTTATTTTCATGAATTTGTCCGAGCAGTGGACAGGTAAGCACCTGTACGGGGAGTAGATGATCCCGCCCTCCACGAGTCTCCTACTGCCTTGCAGGCAGGTCTTGGCTGACCAAAGGCTAAGGAGACAACCCTGAAAGAAAACAACCTGCTGCCTTGCATGTTGGTCTTGACTGACCAAAGGCTAGGGAAGTTAACCCTGACAGAAAATAAAAACCTGCTGCCTTGCAAGCTGGTCTTGAATGACTAAAGGCTAAGGCAGTTAACCCTGACAGAAAATAACAAGGCCCGGTAGGGGGCCTTAAGGTGGCAGCCCCACCATCTACCTAGGGTACAGTGGGCTTATCCCCTACTTATCCAAAACAACCTGATTCAAAGTAATATATACAATTATATACCCGGCTTAAACACCGATCTACGTGATAATTTTCATGAATTTGTCCAACACTGATCTGTGTGATAATTGTCATGAATTTGTCCAACACCAAGCTGTGTGATAATTATCATGAATTTGTCCAACACTCATGTTTGATAATTGTCATGAATTTGTCCAACACTCATGTTTGATAATTGTCATGAATTTGTCCAACACTCATGTTTGATAAATGTCATGAATTTGTCCAACACTCATGTTTGATAATTGTCATGAATTTGTCCAACAGTGATGTTTGATAAAATTGTTATGAATTTGTCCAACACTGATTTGTTTGATAACTGTCATGAATTTGTCCAACACAAATCTGTGTGATAATTTTCATGAATTTGTGCAACACTGATTTTGACAATTGTCATGGATTTGTTCAACACCAATCTGTGTGATAATTTTCATGAATTTGTCCAACACCAATCAGTGTGATAATTTTCATGAATTTGTCCAACTTCAATATACAGTGTACTACGCTTGTAGTGATGTCCTTGGGGACCAGAAAAGATCGCTACATCAGAAGTACACTACAACCGGTGGAATACAAATTCAAGGGAAATAATCCCTTTATAACTTTACTGAATAATTATTATTGAGTTACTTCCCTCACCTGGATAATGCATCATGACCACATGAAACAGACATTGTCATAGGGCGCTAAGCTGCTAAAAATAGACACAATAACTCTTCTCTGTGCTGTGGAAATGTATGCCTAGCATAGTATGCTGTCGACTTTAGGGCAGGCCTGTAGTGAAGGGTTGAGCCTATAGGCTAGCAAGTGGGCATAATAATTATTGATTTTTACTGGCAGTTTGTGTGACATTGCACATCGTTAGGTTTATTTTTAAACCAATGTTAGGTAAAAAATAATCACGGGGGAAAAATCCTTACATCCGTTGTCTTTTTTTACTATGTACATGTATAAACTTTAAGGGCAATAAGAATACACTTCACTACAACCGTCACGACAGATGTAGTGAAGTCAATATATTTGATTTTTACTGAGTTTGTGTGACATTTTTCCAGGGGAAAAGATTGCTACATCCGAAGATCTCTAACACTTCAATGGAGTCGACTATATAATTATGTGTGTGATTATTTTTGTGAATTTGTCCAACACCAATGTGTATGATAATTGTCATGAATTTGTTAAGATAATCTGTTTGATAATTGATGAATTTGTCCAACACCAATATGTGTGATAATTTTTGTGAATTTGTCCAACAATGATCTGTTTAAGAATTGTCATGAATTTGTTGAACAATGATCTGTTTAATAATTGTCATGAATTTGTTGAACAATGATCTGTTTAATAATTGTCATGAATTTGTTGAACAATGATCTGTTTAATAATTATCATGAATTTGTCCAACACTGATCTGTGTGGTACCTGTCATGAATGTGTTCAACACCGATCTGTGTGATAATTTTCATGAATTTGTTCAACACTAATGTTTGAGAATTGTCAGGAATGTGTTGTATTTATATTTTTCTTTTTGAAATATTTATTATAACAGTGTTGATGTTATTTAAAAATTATGAATGAAAATTTTTATAATTGAAACATCTTGGTAACGCATTTTCAAACATTTTGTCTTGATAATCCAGTCCATGAGCCTTATAAATGATGGACTGATGTGATCATTGATGAATTCAAATATAAAATTTGGAATGTGAAAAATTATCATAAAACTTCTTTCCATTGCTCTTTCTTTTAAATGGGTGGAGGAGGGGATGAAGAACAGGGATGTTAGGTTACATGATACGCTGTACACAACTTACAGAGTTTCTCTGTTATTTCTATTTACTACATTTGTTTGTACATTAAATGAAACAGATTTTTTGAAAATTAAAGACAAATTTTAAGCGTGACTGTGATAAAACTGTTTTATGCACATATGTACGTATTGGATATAATATAATTATCTTAATCTTATATGTTTTCTTTTTGTATGCCATGAAAATTACTTTTGAGCTTCATTTTAGATCATTGTCATCGTTTGATGTCTTTGTCACACATTTTGTTTTTTTACACAGCATGATATTTTATATTTTAGAAAATAATCCTCCACAGATGTGTTTAAATAATACATTATATTGATTTTTTTAAATTTTCCTCACTTTAAGGATTGCTATACCATGCGCAAGATTTGTTGTTGTATCATCCCGGGGTGCCACAAGACTCCCGTATGATTGTTCTCACACCGGATGCCTTTCAGATGCCGTTTGAAAATCACTTCATTCGGTGCAGAGACGGCACTGAAATCAATGTGGTTCTCATTAAGCAATCTCAAGCTCGTGCTCCTACTGTTTTATACTTCCATGGAAATGCTGGAAATGTAGGGCATAGGTATGTATTTTTGACATTCTTGCCACCTGGAAGCATTCAGCTGTTTCTTCTGATGCTGTATTTAAAAAAGTATGCAGCTCAAAATTACTTTAAATCATAAAGGATGAGTCTCAAGTCCTTAACTTCCAAATCTAGACAAGTAGTAGGAGTGGGAGGCTTTTTACATAAAAAAAACATCTCAACGTCATTATTTTCAATTCATTTCTCCCATTCGCCATACGGAATTATGATTCCATTTATTTGCAAAATTAAAGATTCCACTTTATTGCATTCATGTATTATGACGTCTTTAACATTACAAAAGTAAGAGGCCTATGAGAAAATGAGAGAGAATATAAATTGTATTATATTATATTAATTAATTTTTCTGTTGTGATAGTCAACAAACACAGCGTAATTTCCTCCTCTCTCTTCAGTCATTCAAACAAGCACATGTTTTCCCACACGTGTTAGACCTCACCCAAGCGGACACACATACCTTCCCCATCCACTACAAGCATCACGCACATAACATTGGGGCATTGCTGTACACACAGGAATACAAAGCCCTCACTCAAAGTCTGATGCAAGCCTGCGCTTGTTAACTCATAGGCTACCATTGTCGCATGGTTATGATCACGTTACACTTACGCCATTGTATAATTGTCATACATGTGCGATTGTAGCATTACCGGGTCATAACTATAGAGCGATTGTGGTAAGGAGCATCTTCTAGGCTTATTCTTCTTCCGTTTCATACTGGTATGAGCTCTCTAGCGTGAATGGTTGATTTTTTATGATTCTAAACCCATTTTCTTTGCCAACGTATGAAACAACTACTACCACTAGTAGAAAATCAGAAACAGCACAGACCGCACTGTTTTTGATCAGTTTACCGGCTCATCGTTTTCCAATCATTGTTTTCATCTGTTTATTGATGGAAGTAATGTATTGTGTGAATGGTGTCTCCGCCCCAAAAAGATTTTTAGCTTCTCAATTTCATCCTTTCACTCATCCTCCCTCAGACAAACTAACGACACATAGCCGATTTTTATTGGTTCCAATGTAAAGTTTGATCTCTTATGAACACTATGTTTAAAAAATGAAGAGATAATAATAACAAATAAAAAAGTTACAAATTGTTTAAACCACCCTAATTTTTTTTGGGTACTCACGCCATATTTTTGTGTCGGACCTTGGGTAGTCTATGAGTTAAGTGTTTGATTGAGATTGGCACCTGATGGATCAAAGTTTGGTTGACTTTTCTTGAAATTACAGTACAGATGCAGGGTTAAAGTCCATCTTTAGTTATGTCATGAATGATAGAGACCCATTCTTAGTAGGTTTTTTTCCATAGTTGGAATAGAAAAAAAATCGGGGTTTCTTAAAAAGTCCCATCATAAGCAAGCTTCCGTTTTAACTGGGACCTGCTGTAGATGAGCTCCACTGTGTTATGACTTCACAGTTTGTGGTGTATTATAATATTAAGATGGATTCTGATTATTATAGATCATTGGTATTAAAATATATTCTGATTATCATAGTTCAAAATAGAAATGTTTGATTTTTAAAGTTTCGTTGTCGTAGTTGATATATATAAATGTTTGAGTATGAGTGTTGAAATGTATTTTTTTTCCAATCACCAGACTTCAGCATGCCTTGGGTCTTTATTCTTCCTGAATGTAAATATTTTAATGGTAGAATATAGAGGTTATGGGAAGAGCCAAGGTTCCCCAGGTGAATCAGGTATGTAGTGCAGATAATGTTGTCAGTGTGGGCTTTGTGGCGTCAAATGTACACGACCTGTACGTGTCACTGTCTGTCTCTTCCTGTTTCTACCTTTCTTTTATTCATGATGCTCGCCAGTGGGCGGTTGGCGGGTCATTCTTCTATCCTTTCACTCTTTCACTTGGCTTCCGTCTTGTTTTTTTCTCCAAATTCAGCCTGAGACCACAGCACATGGTGGATGGGGTAAGTCAGCATGGCCTCAGGTTTGTGGTTGGACTCGTGAAACCTTACCATGACTTCTGTTTGAAATGCACAGGTATCTTTTAAAGTGCATAACATATATTTATGTGTGTGTATTTTTTTTGGGGGGGTGGGGGTTACGTTTTTTTTTCCTTCACGTAAATTTTAGCTTCATCTTGCTATTCCTTCTCAATTCAACTTACTGTCACTGCATTTAGTGGAAGGGGTAAATTTTAAGGACTCATGTTCTGTCCACTTTAAAGTGTCAGCTGAATGCTTGCTGTTTTCTTTGGCACATTAATTTAACAAGCACCAGTTTAAAGTCGGTAATGAAGGATTGTCTAATAGTTACTGTTGTTGTAATGAAGTAGAAGTTGGATCTCAGGTCTTTGGGACTGGCCTAGACATATGTGACACATGTGTAGCATGTGACTAGGAGGATGTGATATCACGCTTTGCTAGTCAACACACAAATCATGTAATATTTCATGCAGACAATTGCGACATGCCTCACTAGTCTCATTGATGAATCTTTATCTCAGCTCTAATAAAGGCATCATCCTCTTCCGGTTTTATACGCCAGGTGATTCTAATAGAAAAATACGATATTTCTATTTCGGCATTGATTCATCTCACATTCTATATAATTTTAGTCTCAGCTAACGGATTGTACAAATTTTTCAGGTTTAACACAGGATGCGGAAGCAGCCATGGATTTTCTTCTCAAGCGTCCAGACATAGATTCTTCTCAGATTATACTCTTTGGCCGCTCTCTGGGCGGCGCTGTGGCTATACGTTTAAGCGTCCTCACCGTTCTACAGTTCCAAATTTGTAGCAATGGTGGTTGAAAATACATTTACATCTATTTATGACATGGGTTTGAAGATTTTCAGACTCGGCTGTTTGAAATATCTTCCATCCTTGTGTTTCAAAAAATAAGGTGAGGCTATGAAAATACTGAGAGAGATTTGAGACTTAAATTTCAACGTCAATCTGAAATTAAAGTGTAGATTTTATGAAGAAAGAAAAAGACTACAAGGCAATGACGTTTGACTATGAATTAATAAAAAAAAAAAAAAATAGCGCGATTGCTATTACTTGTACCTCTTCTTTTGCAAGATGAGTTTGTGTTTTGATATGGCTGGAAAAAGCATGAATATTTTCTGGAAATTACATAAAAGCAGCCCCTTAATACACAATTCAATGTTGCAAGTTTTTTTAAATAAAATAAATCCTATACATCTTCTTATTTTTGCCATGTATAAGATGGAAGTTGCAAGGTGATCATTGTAATTAATGTTCACAAGTTTTGCAGAGCTCATTGCTCTGTTGAAACTTATAGAATCTTGTAGGAAAAACATTTCATCTTCAAAAAATCTTCTACTCTTTACAATTCCCTCATAGTCATAGAATCTACTAAAATTACAATTTATCACTGACTCAGCGTAACATTCTCTTGGCTGTTAAGACATTAAAGTTAATTCTTACATCCACACTATCCAAACTTATTACAACAATAAAAGATTTCAGTAATTCTCTAAATGAACTTTTGGAACAAACACAACAGGTAATTGTTGGAAGTGTTGAATCTAATACCAAACCAGTGCTTTCAGGTTTGACCCAGGGAACTGTCTTAGATTCTCTCTTTTTCTTAATACATATAACGATATTGACCAAAACCTCTCACCGGGCACCAAACTAGGACTTTTTGCTGATGATAATCTATTGTATAGGAAAATAAATAATTTTTACAGGACCATTTTTCCTTCCTACTTATACTCAAACTCATACTTCAGTGGTCGGTGGAAGCTACTGGTAGGTCCTACTTATTTCCTTTTACTGTTTTACTTATCTTTCATCTTGCTGTTTCCTCTTAGTTCACTCTGATATCACTGCATACGGTGGACGGGTAAATTTTAATAAAAAAAAACACTCATATTATTTGTTTTATTTACAAAACACCAGTATTTAATATTCGTTGTCTGTGTCTAGTTTCCTTCAGCAGAACACATTGACAAGATCAGCATTCCAACCCTCTTTGTTTCTGGCCTGAAAGATGAATTGGTGCCTCCCAAAATGATGAAAGAACTGTATAATGTAGGTGCTTCATACCTTTTCATGTTTGTTTATTTGTGTGGTGGTTAAGCTCTACTGTCTATATTTTGAGATCCTGCAGGAATAGGGAGATGTTTTCACATAGACTGCTCTAGGCATGGGCAGTATATGGATGCTCTCTGTTGGTCCTGCGGGCGGTTGGGACGTGCTGCTGGAAGGCCCTATTTATTTCCCCTGAGATCATTGCATTTGGTGGACGGGATAAATTTCAGAGGAAAATAAACTGCTCTAGCCAGTCATTTGCCAGGAAATTTTCTGACATAAATTCATAAATTTCTTTTGCTTTGTTTTAAACATCAATGAAATATATCTTATATTTGAAACACGGTTGTATGACATTGTATTTTTCAATATTTATATTTTGCCAACAGAAATCAAAAAGCAGCTTAAAAGCGGCTAGAAGTATTCCCGCTGGGAACCCACAGCGACACATGGATGTGTCAAGGTTATTACTGAAACGTTGATGAAATTTGTACCTGATGTAAGTCATTTAAAACTATAATTCAGGCAGAAATTTTAAGGGGTGTGTTTGAGAGTTAGTGCCGTTGGGAGGCCTAGTAGTTAGGTAAACTGGCTTTGGATAAGAAGGTCTTGGGTTTGAATCCCAGCAGTGTTAAGTCTGATTTTGTGTTCCTTAGGAAAGACATTTAACACGCATTTTCCCCACTCAACCCAGATGTAAATGGGTACCAACAATAGCTTGGGAGTAAAGACCCGCGACAGAATAGCTTTCTATATAGGAGGTGATTATTATCACCTGCTTTGCTTCACACTCTAGAAACTGACATAAGTTCCTGGCTATATGAGCTGTAAAGACCTTGAAGGAACTATATTTGAGTTCTAATGATCAGTCAGTTATTTGGGAATAAAACATAAGGTTTCGAAATTGTACATGTTGGTTGTTAAAAGTATCAAAGTAGTTATTTCCATGAAAATCAATAGCAAGAGTAGTAAAATCAAACTTTGCTGATGTTGATTAATCAGCAGTCAGCTTTTCTTAAGATGGGAATCAAATTGATAAATAAAAGTCAAGAAATTAAATCAGCCACACAATTTTTTGGGGTCTTTTTTCCAGTGTGATGTATTAGATAAACAGGTGTCTTCTATTCCTTCTTGTAATGGCTGACTTTGACAGACTTTTGACTGGACATTTGATATGCACAAACTCACGACATACCGATACTATAAATACTGGTGGATGCATGATGCTATTTTGATAATAGAACAAAGCTTTTTGCCAAGAAAATTGAATGTGTCTACTCCTTACAAGGGGAAAGAAATGTCAAAATTATGAAAGTCTCATAAAATAGCAATGTTGATTATAATGCCAGATTCATAATCATAAGGTTTGGTATATGCCTACTCTAAAAGTGGCTTTATTTTCTTCTTTCTGCCCTTCTTCTTCTTCTTCTTTTTCTTCTTCTTCTTCTTTTTCTTCTTTTTTCTTCTTCTTCTTCTTCTTCTTCTTTTTTTTTCTTCTTTTTTCTTCTCCTCCTTCCTTCTTCTTTTTCCTTTTTCTTCATCTTTTTTTCTTTTTTCTTCTAATTTATAATTTCATGTTTCCAGGAATAAAGAACATTTCTTTGTTCATTCAATTCATAAATGTTTTTTTTCCTCTTCATTTCCTTTACCTTCAGGCACTCCGAATCCATCAGTCCAGCAGTCATATATCTGCCGCCAATGAATATGTGATGGCTATTTGATTTCCATAGCGTAGTCAAGTTTACATAAACTTCAATTCGTTGACTATCTCACATAGAGGCGTATCTGCACTTTAAGCATTTTTCAGAGGAGCCTATCAAAGTTTTCGGCACTTGTTTATTTCTCACTGTGTTGAAAACATCTCTTTATTCGCCATTTTGTCTCAGCTAGGGAAAAATTGTGGTGTATACCTGTGTATAGTGGTTTTTGTTGTTTTTCATGAGGTTTTCTTGAATTTGAAGGAGAAAAACCATGTTTGTTTAATGAGAACATCATAATGACCAAAGACACACCAATTTTATAAGCCACATTATTTATCTTAAAATTAAGTTAAGCAAAACAGGATTAGTCATGAAGCTGAAAATGTCTATTATTATTAGCTCTCTTGCCCTCAGAAAATTCTCAGGTGAATAGCCCTAATTCCTAAGTTAAAAGGAAATAGCTCCATCAAAATTAGAAGGCGCATATTTGAAAGATCAATATTTAATCTATTTCAACGCTTATAGACATGACACATACTTTGTAACATCACAAAATTAATAATGATAATGACTCAAAAAAATTGTTATTTATTATTATTTAGAGCATGGTTTTGGTTGAAATATGAGGAGAAATGTTGAAAATGTTGAAATGATAAAAATGTCCTGCACATGGTAGCATCAGAATATCACTTTCTAAGCTCATTTTGATAGGCGCCACTTTTCCCTCCATGAAGCCTGATCACGACATGTTCCGAAGGATCATATGATGCCAATCCAGCCACGTTGATAGCATCATTCCCCTCCTCTTTCTTGTAGCCTTGACAAAAACTCATGAGAATACTGAGTCTGAACTTTAGTTGACTTGGTTTGTTGGTTGAAAATGATTTGCAGTTGAGGATTCAATGGGTTGATGATAGCAATTTGGACGAAGAACCAAACGGTGCACCTCTACTACTTCCTAGACCTTGTTCCGACAGGATAGTTAGATTTGTGTTGATCGACTCCTCCCATTGATGTGTTGTAATCCACGACAGGAAGGGGGTAAACCTTTTTGCACAGGGGCCACCCTTCGTTCGACGTTGCACGGAAATCGAGGTGGGATTGCAAGACGTCGATAACACTGTGTCCTTATCGACCCAGAGTGTAGCGAGAAGGTTCCCCTTTTGTCACATTTTTGCTGTGCCTTTCACCTGCTTTTTTTTCTTTGAAAGCTCTATTGAACACCCTCTTCTAGCTGGTCTAATGGTGGAACAAGAGTATGTGCCCTTCTGCAGGAGATCTGTAGCGAATTTTATAAAAACGAAAAGAAATTGTCGAAGAAAGAATGGCGCCCTCTGTTGAGGAAACGTTCGCGAGTGTGGAGATCACATCATAGCCTAGGTCAACGGGTCCGACCTTAGCTATGCTTGTGTACACAATAAGTCAAGAAGATATCTGGTTCGAGGGTCGGCAGCACACCATACCTACGCACCCCATGGAGTGGGTTTGCAGCAGATGTGCTGTTTGAAGTATGAAAGTTCAGTATATAGAACCAGATCCTCATTAAAGATGATGTCAGACCTGGTAGGTAGAGGGACTTGGAGCGGCCAACCACCAGATCCAGTAGGGCTTCACTTTGAACAAGGGGTCATGATCAGGATGGCCCTTTGGATGAAATGTATGTGGGGGAACGGGGTCCTTAAGGTAATATTGTTTATGCATAAAGATAACAAAGTTTTAACTGCCACTGTTCAAACCAGCGCAACTGAATTTGAGAAAAACTGATAAAACCCATTATAGATAAAAGGTCGTGATGGAAATGGCTGCCATTTTGAAAACCAATAACAAGCATATGCAGTGATTTCATAATCTATGTATGTAGCTCTACAATTTTCTCCCAATTAACACGAAAATTGGCATGCACTTATTTGACATAAGTATAAAACTTCTCTTGTATCCGTTATTTGATATCCTGAATGTTTTTGATTCGTTGGCTTCCAAATTATTGTGTAAATATCAAATAACCTAGTTGTTTCTATAAAAAATATTAAAAACTTTGAATGTTTATCTGAAAATCCATATGAGAGATTGAAAAGCTTCGATCTGAACACTGAACTATATTCCAATTTTCATCCAAATAAGATCAGAAATAAAAATGTACTTAAATTTTGAGAAAAACACAATTGAATGTTCAATAAAAGAAAGTTGGAAGTTGGAAGAAGCATTTTTGATTAAAACATCCTCGCTTGATGCGCAGGTACCCTCCTCCTCTGCCCCTTTTTGGGTTGGCTCTTCTTCTGAGCTGCTTCCCTGACTTTTGTCTTTTTCTTTATATCCTCCTGCTGCTCCTATTGACTTTTATACAGCCACTTCTGAGCTCTGGTCATGTGGTGGTGATAAGTCAAAAATGTCTATTTGGACATATGTGAGATGGCCGACAAATTAATGTACTATTGAGTTAATGTGCATATATAGGTATTGTCAAAGGGCAGAGTATTTTATAATTAGATTGAAAAATGTACCCCTCACTTGAATGAAAAAAAAGAAATTGATACAGAATGAGTAGTGTACTGCTGTATCGAGAGAAAACAATTGTTTGATTGGTGTATGGCAGTTGCAATTATATTTTGCTTTATGTCTCCCTGTGACCTGAATATGTCTGGAAGTTCTTTATTTTTCACCAAATGACGTTGAAAATGAGGATGATTTTGTATAAAGCTTATGACACTTTTGTTTCATAATCCCTTTGGGGGGGGGGGGTATTTTTTGTTGGGAAAGTATCTTGCCCCATTCACCTGTTATTTTCATTAGACATGTACAAGATCTTGGTCCTGTGATATGCAATAGTTAAGTGGCTATTCATGCATTAAGAAATAAGTTCAACACACTGCAATTATAGTCACATAGCTTTCTACACTAGCCTACATGTTTGGTGACTTGGTTACCTTTAAATTCCATATTTGAGGAGTTGGCAGTCTTTCAAAGTTAAGTTTCAATCAGAGACAGAGAG
Source organism: Doris montereyensis (assembly GCA_037039925.1). Taxonomy (NCBI): domain Eukaryota; kingdom Metazoa; phylum Mollusca; class Gastropoda; order Nudibranchia; family Dorididae; genus Doris; species Doris montereyensis. The sequence continues at coordinate 69,471 of JAXRKP010000446.1, read as the reverse complement.
AAAGAGAAAAGCAGACATATAAGATATCTGGGAACAACTTATGTATTGGCATAGTCTTATACTTCATTTCTAAGGGCAGCATGCTTAAAGTAGTGTAAATATTATATTACAAACATTATTATAGCCCTTGCCTATCTTGGCAGAGCAATAATAAAAAGTATGTGCAATCTAGTAAGTGTGTATGTTACAGTTGTGTGAATGGGGGTTGAATTTGTCACTTCTCTTAGTTATCCTAGTCCTAGCCATTTGCAAACAATCTTTTTCAATTGGTAATTAACCTTAACTGTTGATGAGAAACTTTGATTGAAGTTTTGTAACAATGATATATATATATATATATATATATAAAAAATAGTAACGGAAATGTCCCATCCTCAGTGTGTGGGCAGTTAAAGGGTTCTGCGGGTAGGTCATATTTCTTTCCTTTTGCTCTTCTTTCATTTATCATTTACCTTACTGTTTCCTCTTGCTTCACCACATATGATGGAGGGAGTAAGTTTCAATGAATCAAGCCCATCCTCATTGTTGAGTGTCGTGTAATAAAGAGCAGGGTCCTGAGTTTATTTCTAGGCATACTATGGTAGCCATTGCTTTCCACTCCTCTTTTGCTTTTGTCAACTCTAAACAGACCTAGCTGCTTGTTCCAAGACGGAAGAAAACCATGCCCCGATTGGGGATCGAACTGAGGTCCCTGCATGCCAGTCAAACTCAAATGCTTTACCAATTGACCTGTTGAGTCAACATCTCAATAATTTGTAATAACGTATCTGCCAACCAGTATGTAAAAAATATATTTTAGTAGTACGTTTGTTTGACTTTGAATCTGAGTTTGTATTTTTACTATGAAAAGTAGGTATGAGAAGGTGAACTGTATTTTTTGTTGTTGTAAGAATCCTGAAGTTAGCTATAATGACAAGCGTTTACTCTGTGAATGAAGACATAGGTGTAAGTGAGAAGAGGAGCTATAATGACAAGCGTTTACTCTGTGAATGAAGACATCGGTGTAAGTTAGAAGAGGAGCTATAATGACAAGCGTTTACTCTGTGAATGAAGACATAAGTGTAAGTGAGAAGAGGCCTGAAACATTTGGTTATCAGAGGTGTCAAGCTTGTTTTAAACTCTCAATTATTAAATGACGAGAAAGCATTTTCTAGTGTGTTGTTATTTCATGTGTAATAGCTTACAAACTCATAATGTGATAAAAATGTACTTTGCTGGTTTGTGGCTTTCTTAATCTTATTGCATATTTGATTTAAATCTTCCAAGTCCTAACTTGTTTTTTTTTAGTTGAATTTGTGACCACAGTTATTTCAAATAAGGGATTATTACTAGTTATGTGACCATGGAATTCTCTGTGGCCATGATGAGACTTTTGTGTTCTTGGGACACAATAGCAGCAGCCATTCAAAAACTTTCTTACCAGTCAGGGGCAATGTTTTGGGGTAGATTCTTTTGGCAATGCTATGAACGTCTTCTGACACATGCTGACACATGCTTGGCAATTTACAGATCCAGATATACACACATGGTCATCCACTTATCCAGGAGAATGACGCCGTTCCTGAGAGCAAAGAAGCCAGTATGCACTCATTTGCTATGAATGGCTGTGGTGTAGATGTTGTGGCCATGGGGTTTTCTGATGCCATGTCATTCTCTATGGCCGTAAGGCTTTCTGTGGTCGTGAGACCGTAGACATTGGATTTTTTTCTGTGGTCATGAAATTCTCTGACCATGGGGGTTCCCTGTAGCAATGATATTCCCTGTGATCATGGGCTTCCCTGTGACCATGAGACTTCCTCTGTAGCCATAAAATTATCTGTTCAGCCAAGATTGTAAGGGCTCTTTCAGACATGTCTGTCAAGAAGCCATCTTTGTCCCAACTTGTGGCAGGTAAACATTTTTCCTAGAACTTTACTCTTCATTCCAAATTGAGCTTCTAAAGAAGTCTCAATGCAAATTGGCTATAACTTAAGCTTAATGTCTACATCACCTTTTCCTATCAACTACATCTAGATCAGCAATGGAGAGGAAAAGAGGGGAGGAGATGGATTTGCATGTATATATGGGTGACAGCTTAAATTTTCTCAGTAATTTACATAGCAGACGGGCTGATTTCAAGTTCATCCGACAAAATCTCGAAATAATTGCTTTTGGCAGATGAAGTGTTAATTCATTCGAAAACGCTTAGTCCGAATAATTTGCCGTCCCAATTTTTTTTCTTTATAAAATTGCCACTGATATTTTGAATTGCTGCTGAAGAATTGATGTTTGTATATTGCAACTTCTCCAGTTAGAATATGGCGTGTGATGTCCAATTTGGTGAACTTGCGGCGCTGTGCCAATGTTTCCCACTTCAGTAGTCCTAATAATTTGGTCACGCTATTGTTGGGATCATAATCCCCAGTGACGTATATCACTGCACATGGTTGTACTTTTTCCATTAGTTTTTCTCCAGTTGAGGTCGCAGTAGGTCTTATATTTATATGCTGCTTCTCTGATGCGCTTGGTGCTCTGTGTATGTGTCCTTTGAGGCAATAACATGAGGAATTCCAAATGTAAATAATTTAAACCTGGTAGTGAGTGTCATTTAACTGGTAGAATAAAACCAGTCGTTTTAGAACTCAAGATCTGGGCATCTTTGTCATCACACATCTACACTACCTATATACCATGTACCATGCTGGCCTGTTATTGCCATCTTGTTATTTTGACTTCCCATCTTGTCAATTTTGTGACGTCCATCTTGTCATTTTGATTGTTGCTGGTTGATATTTCTTCTTATGGTTATAATAAAAGTTTTTAGGTAATATTTATGTTGTGCTTATATATTTATGAAATTGAATTGAAATTTTGATTTTGATAATAATCAAATAATGTACTCATCCAGATTCCATGTTGTATTGTGCTATTCAATAAAAGAAAATGAAAAGTTATTGTAAAGACAATAGACATAGTTTGATAAACTTTGAAAAACCAAATCTGTCTGCGGGGAGGTTTTTATGGAAAAGAAATGTTAGGAACAAACCAATGGCTCTGAATCGTTTCCTTTATATTTCTACTTGAATGTAGCAACTGAAATTTCTTTCACCTTTGGACGTATTTCAAATGTATAATGGGAATGTCAGAGTTCTAGGTGTGATTGTCCCTATTTTGTTGTCTGCATTTATAATCTAGCTATTTTATGAAATAAACCAGAAGTCCAACATCATTTGCCCTAGTGTAATAATTGTTTTGTTGTGTGGCTGAGACATCCATGTACATTATATATTATGTTATATACATAATAATACATACGTATGTATTGGTATGATATGTGTTGTGGTATCTGTGTTGTTGTATCATCTAGCCAATGGCGGGAAGTTTCACAAATTAGATATATGATGACTTTGTGAGATGCACCATGCAAAAGCAAAGTACATGCCAAATCTAAACACATATTGACCCTATTTCTCCAAGTTTTCTGATTTTGCACTATGTACGAAACTCAGATTGTAGCAATGTTTTTGAAAATATATATACATGTACATGTAGATCTATATAGAATGAGAATCAAAAATCTTATAAAATGCTAGATCTAGAATTTTATATATAAGTAGAATAAAGCTTTTTAGATTCTATCAAGACCGACGTAGAAATAGATATATATATATATATATTTATTGAGATTTAAATCTTAGGTTTATGGCTTAGATGTAATAATCCATGTCTTTGAATTGATGATAAATGTAAATAGGGACCAGTCGCCTGCAAATCTTGATTTATGTCTAGAAAAGGAGTCCGTCACTGTTGCTAGGCAATGTACACCCCCTCGCCCCCCTCTCATACACACACACATATACACACATACACACAAAGACATCTAAATACATAACTTTATCGAACGTCTACAATATTTATACATGCAGTGGCTTAATGGTTGGGTTGCCATAGTTAGGATTGTGAGGCCCTGGCTTCAAATCCAGGCCGACCTTTTGTTTTTAAAGACAAACACCTAGTATTTAGTCTTCTTTTAGCATGCCTTTCCCCCAACTCAGTTCCTGTGCAAATGAACACCAGCACTAACTGGGAAGTAAAACATGTGGCACACTAGCGTCTTGTTACAGAGGTGCTTCACGTACAGACACCAGGATACGCTGTGAGCCTATGGGCCATAACGGGCCTTAGTGGTAATTTTACTGACCAAGTTTCACTTTGTATTGTTGCAAGTCACGTAATCCATGGCAGTTCAGTCCGTAAGCAGTCCACCAGCGGCCATGTATCGATTTCATTGGGTTTATGGGTGTGTTTATTTTATTATAATAATTTTTTTTTTAGAAATTCTTTCTGTCTGTCTGTCTGTCTGTCTGTCTGTCTGTCTGTCTGTCTGTCTCTCTCTCTCTCTCTCTCTCTCTCTCTCTCTCTCTCTCTCTCTCTCTCTCTCTCTCTCTCTCTCTCTCTCTCTCTCTATCTATCTCTATCTATCTATCTATCTATCTATTTATCTATCTACCTATCTCTATCTATATATCTCTCTCCCCCTCTCTCTCTCTCTCTCTCTCTCTCTCTCTCTCTCTCTCTCTCTCTCTCTCTCTCTCTCTCTCTCTCTATCTATCTATCTATCTATCTCTATCTCTCTCTCTCTCTCTCTCTCTCTCTCTCTCTCTCTCTCTCTCTCTCTCTCTCTCTCTCTCTCTCTCTCTCTCTCTCTCTCTCTCTCTCTCTCTCTCTCTCTGTTGAAGTATTCTCTGTGTTTAATTTGTTTACTTACATTTTAGGAAAGGGGGGTTTGAGATCTGGTGGCTTTAAATTTTGTTTAAGAAGCAAGTCGAGGAGGAAACATAAGCTTTCAACTTCCATCTTCCATACTTTTCAGAAGCCGTACATTTTGTTTGAAGACCCTACAAATAAATCAAAAATACTAAACCAAAACGTGTTTCTTCTTTTCGCCTTATCTTGATGCTTTCTTTACTTTAATTTATTCAACAAATAATTATACAGCTTTTGTCAAAGTAAAATTTACATGTATTTTATGAAATAAACCAGAGGTCCAACATCATTTGCCCTAGTGTAATAATTATTTTGTTATGTGGCTGAGACATCCATGTACATTATATTATATATTATGTTATATACATAATAATACATACGTACGTATTGGTATGATCTGTGTTGTAGTATTGGTATGAGTATGAATATAAATACATAAATATAGTAGTAAGTAATATTATTACTATATTAGTGACGTGACGAGGGAATTGATTTTGACTTTGATTTCAGTTCTGACACTGGTGACGACAGACCGGTGACACTAGTGACGACAGACCGGTGACACTAGTGACAGTACAGTGACACCGACACGCACACCTGGTTTGACTTTGATTTTGACTTTGATTTCAGTTCTGGCACTGGTGACGACAGACCGTGACATTGACACCGACACGCACACCTGAATGACTTTGACTTCAGTTCTGGCACTAAAGACCGGTGACAGTACAAACCGACACGCACACCTGGTTTGACTTTGACTTCAGTTCTGGCACTGGTGACGACAAACCGGTGATATCTGCAGTGACACCGACACTTATACCTGGTTTGACTTTGACACAGTTCTGGCACTGGTGACGAAGACCGGTGACAAAACAGAAAATGAGACACGCACACAGTTTGACTTTTAGAATTGAGTAAAAGGAAAAGAAACTAATACTAAGTTAGATGTGTTAGGATTAAAAGGGGGAATCATTAATGACAATCAATGAATGACGTGAAAACACCAATAAAGACCTAACATTACAACAAACGGTGATGTTTCGAAGTAAAATAACCCTTCGTCAGACAAGAAATGAGGAATATCTACATACATGTACTTATACAGGCATTACTACACAAGTGTGATGTTAGCGAAAAGAAAAAAAAAATAGAAAGGGGATGCAAGGATTTTAAATAAAGATCGTAGAAAAAATCAAAAAGGGGAGGAAGACGAAGAGAATAATATTGTATGAGTAAAGGAAAATAACATCTTACATTATTGATCTAATTTTCAAGAATCTATCCTCTCAAAGGAGCTTAGACGGGAGAAAACGAGAATAAAGTCTAAATCTGGAAAGAGAAATAATGTGAGAAAGATGTGTGTATAAAGAAAAGACTTAAGACAAGAAATGAGAGAATATTTAGATCAAGGTAAATATCATGATCAAAAATGTAAACAAAATTATTTACAATAAAGGCGTATAAAAATATTTTACAAATTGATACTAGGATTTAAATAACATGATCGTAGTTATCATTTGGATACCTTTCACACCTTTATTGTATATATTATATAACATCTTTTACATTATTGATATGATTCTTCCCTTCATCTATCCTCTCATTTCTTTGCTTAGTCGTTAATCTTTTCTTCCTGTACACACTTTTTATTTCTGTATGTGTGTGTGTGTGTCTCTCTCTCTCTCTCTCTCTCTCTCTCTCTCTCTCTCTCTCTCTCTCTCTCTCTCTCTCTCTCTCTCTCTCTCTCTCTCTCTCTCTCTCTCTCTCTCTCTCTCTCTCTCTCTCTCTCCCCCTCTTTCTCCCCCTCGCTCTCTCTCTCTCTCTCTCTCTCTCTCTCTCTCTCTCTCTCTCTCTCTCTCTCTCTCTCTCTCTCTCCTCTCCCCCTCTTTCTCCCTCGCTCTCTCTCTCTCTCTCTCTCTCTCTCTCTCTCTCTCTCTCTCTCTCTCTCTCTCTCCCTCTCTCTCTCTCTCTCTCTCTCTCTCTCTCTCTCTCTCTGTCTGTCTGTCTGTCTGTCTGTCTGTCTGTCTGTCTCTCTCTCTCTCTCTCTCTCTCTCTCTCTCTCTCTCTCTCTCTCTCTCTCTCTCTCTCTCTCTCTCTGTCTGTCTGTCTGTAGATCTACACTCTCTCTCTCTTCTTCTCTCTCTCCGCTCTCTCTTGCAGTCGGTTGGGGGATCTAGACCTTATTCTTCTCGGGTCTCCTCTTATTGCAGTCGGTCGGTGGGTGCTACTGGTAGATCCTACTTCTTTCCTTTCCTTCTTTCACTTTTTTTTCGTCTTACGATTTCCTCTTAATTCACCTTGATATCACCACAATGGTGAACGGGGTAAATTTCAAAGAAATAAACAAACTTTTCTTATTCGCTCTTTCCCTATTTGACTTCTCATATCCAGCCCTATATAGCCCCCCCCTTTTTTTTTCTCTCCCTTTCCATAAATAACTTATAATATCCTCATTCTTATTATCACCGTCTTTTTCCTTTCTTGATTATTCTCATCACTACTCGCCCCCCCCCCCCCCCCCCCTGTTTCCTCCTCTTTCTGATTTTCCTTCTGACATCACACTGTGCGATGCCTATATATAAAGTATGTAGATAGTCATCGGTTGTCGTTTGACGAAGGGCTATACCCGAAACGTCACGTATTTGTTCTGTTTTTGTTGGTGGAGTTGTCAGTTGTTTTCGTTTATCACTTTTGATTTCAGTCTACTGTGACTCATTTGTGTGAAGTTAGTACTATTAGTACAATCATGTACTCTGCTAAGCCAATCCAGTTTAGTAAAATGGTTTGGTTTATGTTCATGGTCTTTTGGAAACATTTCTTTCATTGAATTGGACAAAAACACAATTTAAACATGATTAATGATAAGGCTGTCGGTGGCAGTAATGGCTAGATTGTCGGACGTTGGAACATGAGGTCCCGCGTTCGAATCCGAACAATGGTAGGTCTATCACTGTGTTTCTTGGGAAAGACCCTTCACAACCACACGTATTTTTCTCACTTGACCTGGGTGTAAACGTAAATTGGTACCAACAACAGTTTGGGAGTAAAACTCTGCGACAGACTGCAGCGTTCTTTCCAGGATGATTATTATCACTTTTTCCGCTTCATGCTATAAAAAACCAAGATAATTCCTGGCTCTATTGGCCAAAAGGCAAAAAGAAGGAACTATACTTTACTGAATAATTGGGATCAAAATAAAGTTTATAAAGGCTTACCCCCCCCTGCCCCTTTTATTTTAAAACTAACATCAACTAAAACTAAAAGAAGGAAAAAAACAACACAAAATGTCCCTAAAAATGAAAACAAAATGATTGATATACTCCTTTGCACAAAGACAAAACAACCAAAACTACACACCTGCTTTCTTTACTCTTATTTACTTATTTTAAGGGACATGGGAAATCTTTTAAGCGGAAAATAAATCATGTCCAAGTCTGTATTGACAGACAAAAAAAGACTCACGTCACACATCATCGACCTTGGTGTCTTGAAATTCCATGATTTATTTCAATAGGTACATTTTCAAAAATCTGAAGATTCAATGTCGTGTATTTCCGCCTCTGGCTTGGACTACTGCGGTGTACCGACCATAAAGCGCACAATTCTTTGAATTTGGGCCTGTGGAATAGCATACCAAGCATATGTGATTGTTGGTTGAAGTTCTGGTAGAGTTGTTGGTTTATCGGGTAATGCCTTCACTTTTACGATGATATCCCTACGTGCTCTATAGGGTTGAGATCAGGATTTAGTGCTGGCTAAGGTTGAAGCGTATTATGACGCTGTGTTGCTCAAGATAGTCCCTTGTACGAAATGTCCTGTGATCTGTCGCTTTATCGTACATGAAGATGAGGTTTTTGTGCTATTGTATCATGTAGGGTAGTATGATTATTTATATTTTCCCCATGAAAACACTGCTGTTATCAAAGCAAGAGGCAGAAATACGATTTTGAATTTCGGAATTTTGAAAATGTACCTACTGGAATAAATCATGGAATTTCAGGACACAAAAGTCGACAATATTGGAGTCTTCTTTAAATTTATCAATACAGAATTGGACATGATTCATTTTCCACCTAAAATATTTCTCATATCCTTTTACATGGGTGAAAAAGAGTAAAAATATCAAGTGTGCAGTTTGCTTTACAAATGAGTATACAATCCCCCCCCCCAACTTCCAGATAAAAACCGAAAAAAGAAAACAAACACACAAAAAACCCCAACAAAACCCCACCTTCCACAACCTCACATAGAAACACCACAGCGATACAAGAAAGAAGAGCAACAAAAACACACACCCCTCCCCCAAATCAATAAACGAATAAAACATACCAACCACTACAGTGAACTGAATGTAAAAACAACTTTTATTCAAATACAAAAGCGTCGAAGGCCAACAGTCTAGGCTGCCAAACTTGGGCTAATGAGGTCCCGGTTTCGAATCATAGCAAAGCTAGTTTCGACGTGCTTCTTCAACTTGGGATAGGCACTAAACACGCATCCACCCCCTAAAAAAGGTGCAAATGGGTACAAACTTGGGAGTAAAATCCTACGTCGGACTAGCGTCCTGTGCAGGAGGTGATTATTTTCATCTGTTCCACTTCAGGCATCACGCAATAGAAACCAGAATACACTGTACGCTGCGGCTCTATGGACTGTCATGACCATGAAGAAACATTACTTACAATTGCAAGGCAATGCAGAAAAGAAATATAAAACAAACCTGAC
>JAXRKP010000446.1:40000-57500 GCA_037039925.1 Doris montereyensis | reverse complement strand
ATACACCACCAGCTATAAGGCATCATTTTCAGTTTCTATCATCGAAATTCCTAAAAGCGGTATAGAATAGTACAAAACAAAACGCTATATCCTGAAAACGTGGTTCATCTGAGAAAAACGGAAATTCCACACTTCAAGGTCCTGGCTTTCTTTTTTTTTTTCTTCTTTTTTAAAAAAAGGTATTCCAAGCATTTGAATCAATGTAAAGATAGCGTTAATTGTAGCATTGGATTATAGCATGAATAATAGCATGACTTATAGCATGAATTATAGCATAGCATGAATTAAAGGGTGAATTATAACATGAATTATAGCATGAGTTATATCATGAATTATAGCATAGCATGAATTATAGCATGATTATAGCCTAGCATGAATTATAGTATAGCATGAATTGTAGCATTAATTATAGCATAGCATGAAATATAGCACAGCATGAATTATAGCATGAATTATAGCATAGCATGAATTATAGGATGAATTATATCATAGCATGAATTATAGCATAGCATGAATTATAGCATAGCATGAATTATAGCATGAATTATAGCATAGCATGAATTATCGCATGAATTAAATCATGAATTATAGCATTAATTGTAGCATGAATTAAAGCATGAATTAAAGCATGAATTATAGCATGAATTATAGCATGAATTAAAGCATGAATCGATCATAGAGAATAAGGAGCATAAGGCGTAAGGCGTCACCAAATCGCTTTCATTCATTTCTGTCCTTAGCTAGTCACATCAACTAAGTTATATCATGCGACCTGTCCTTCTGCTTGTTTTCTCCTTCTTCCTTTGTACTTCTCCTTTCAGAGTGCTCGGTAGTTAAGAGACAAAGTGTCGGCCTCTTAACCAAAAGGTCGTGGGTTCAAGCCCCACCGGCAGTTGAAACATTTTCTCGAGTTTTTCGAGTAAAATCTACATAACTTCCCCCCCCATTCAATGGTCCAGGTAGATGCTTCGACACTTAGTCCCATCGGAGACGGATGATAAAAGGAGGGTCCCGTGTGCAGATGACAACATTCTATGCACGTTAAAGATCCATTGGCTGTTTAAACGGCCGCCCTGGCAAAATAAAACATCCTACAAAAATACCCGAGATCGCCTTAGTTGTGAATGGGGGTCAAAATCAAATCAAATCAAATCAAATCAAATCAAATCAAATCAAATCAAATCAAATCAAATCAAATCAAATCAAATCAAATCAAATCAAATCAAATCAAATCAAATCAAATCAAATCAAATCAAATCAAATCAAATCAAATCAAATCAAAGTCTCCTTTCCATGATTTAGTTGGTCTCTCTTTATATATTTCTTTCTTTTACACTGTGGCGTCAATGTGAAAAGCCATGCATGGATGCCTCCACCACTTTTACTGTTTTTATCTCAATGTTTCATTGCTATCATCGTTTGTTATTGCCAGGTTTTCTGTCACTGTTGCCAAGGAAAGTTTACAACGTCATCTTGGAAACTAGAGAAACAAAGTTTCAAAATTTTAAAAAGATTTTTAAAAATTATATACGGAGCAAGGCCGCCATAAAATGTGTGGCTGTGTATCAGGTGAGCGGCGGATTGCTGCATTGATGCTGGTAGTCTATTTTGCCTTAGCGGTCAAAGGCAATATAGAGGGTAGGTGTTATTTCTATTTTATCAACGTAATGTTTAACTGATTAGAATAATCTGAAGTTTTTTTGCATGGGGTCCCCCCTTTCTCAATTGTTACGTTAATATTTCTTTTGAACATTAATTGCTTTTTGACCTGTCAGTTCTACTTATGTTACATTTTAGTGGGATAGGTGACGGGGGGGTGAGGGTGGGGCGTGTACTTGTGTGGGGAAGGGAGGGGATGATGGGGTATGATAGCTGAATTTTGTAGTTTGGGTCAGAATATCTCACTTTAGAAATTATTATTTCTTTCAAGTTTCTATCATCGATCCTCTAGAAGCAATCTATAATAGTACAAAACAAATAGCTATTATACACATACAAAACGAATAGCTATTATACACATACAAAACAAATAGTTGTTATCATGCAAATGGGGTTTTGTTTAAAATGAAATTCAAGTTCGAGATGGGTCTGTAATTTTTCATCATCTCGTTTTCGAGATTGTTCTTTTTTAAGAGTGGAGTCACATGTCCCTCTTTGAAAACGGTGGGAAAATCCACATTTTGGATGGAAAAATGGGCGATGGGAGTTATGGCTGGTGCAACCTCATTAATACAGGCGTTTAGAATCCGCGTGGGAACCGCGTCCAATTTGCATTGTTTGTTTGCTGCATCATTGACGAGTTCAGTGGTTTCCTTAACAGATGCGGGCATGTATGAAAGTGGTGGTGGTGTTGTGATGAATTTCGCACCACTAGTTTTAATTGTATGAGTGACAGTCTTTTAAGTCAAGATCCTATCGAATGGTGACACTTTTATCAACGAAATATTTATTGAATATGTCAGCTAATTCCCCATCATTTGCGTGTGATGGTAATGAAGATGGTGGGTGTTCATGATTCATGAGTCTATTTATGATGTTAAAAAAGTTCCGTGCTGTTGCCCTTGTGCTCAGCGATGTTGTCTCTGGTATATGTACGTTTGCATTCGTTTATCAGTCCATTTGTTTCGGGGTTTTTTGTTGCTTTCATATATAGTTCTTTGTGAATGACGAGCTTAGATTTCCGTCAAGTTTCTTCGACTGCTCTTCTCTTTCGTTTTGAAATTTGGATTTCATCACAAAACCATTTGGTGTCCGGTCACACCCGTACAACTTTTGTAATCAGGGGGGGGGGGGGTGGGGGGGGGGCATGTTCGTTGAGTTTTTGGACCATAATTTTGTTAAATATTGAAGTTTTTATTTCAACAGTCCTAGCTTCCCCGAGGCTCTTAGTTATCTCTGATTTGACAATGTCACTTTTTAAAACTTTCCATGTCCAATGATTTTGTTGTCCTCTGATTTGACAACTTTTAAAACTTTCCATGTCCAATGATTTTGTTGTCCTCTGATTTGACAAGTTTTAAAACTTTCCATGTCCAATGATTTTGTTGTCCTCTGATTTGACAACTTTTAAAACTTTCCATGTCCAATGATTTTGTTGTCCTCTGATTTGACAACTTTTAAAACTTTCCATGTCCAATGATTTTGTTGTCCTCTGATTTGACAATGTCACTTTTAAAACTTTCCATGTCCAATGATTTTGTTGTCCTCTGATTTGACAACTTTTAAAACTTTCCATGTCCAATGATTTTGTTGTCCTCTGATTTGATAACTTTTAAAACTTTCCATGTCCAATGATTTTGTAGTCCTCTGATTTGATAACTTTTAAAACTGTCCATGTCCAATGATTTTGTTGTCCTCTGATTTAATAACTTTCAAAACTTTCCATGTCCACTGACTTTGTTGTCCTGTACGAAATTGATTTTTGTTGATGCCCCTGGGCTTTTTCAGTTACAAGTGAAATATTACGCTGTGATGGTCTAAGATATAGTTGATTTCTACAGATACATCTTGCAAGAGGTCATTGGAATGGCTAATAACAAGGTCAAGTGTATTTCCGCATATATCATATATTATATATCATATATTATATATCATATATTATATATCATATATCATATATCATATATCAAATATCATATACCATATATTATATATCATATATCATATATCATATATCATATATCATATATCATATATCACGTATCACGTATCACGCTTAGCATAAGGTCACATGGCTTTTGAATGCTCTAAAATACATGTTGAGAAGCCATAGAATAATAAGGATACATTGAAATATTTTAAGATTCAAATCCTTCATATAAATGTAATTAAAAGTATGGAGCTCTTTATTATTAATAGAACTCTTAAAACTATTTATAGACTCAGAATGTCTCGTTTTTAAACTCAAAATTATTCGAAGTCTTGGCCGTCCGTAAAATAAAAGAATTCTGCCTGATTAATGTAGAAGAGCCCTTGATATACATTTTAAATTGATCACCTCGAGTAAAGGTTGCATTTACAAACAGTCAAATTATGGATATTAACATTTCATGTCTTGTACTTCGTTATGCAACCCTAACCCTTTGTCTCTAATGTTCCTCAGGAAGTGATTTTAATGCGGACATACTGACAAACCTTTGTACGCTTCCCATCCAAATCGGAGAGGAAATTTATCAGCAGATCCAAGCACGTTTACGTCTTGTTCAAGTCAGACTCACATATCCAGAAACAAGGCTTCAAGATCGATTCCGAGACTAAAGGTAAGGAAGACTCTTCTGACTGGACATCAGAAGGTGAAGATAGGCATTATAGACATAGTATACAGACTTCATATAGACACTCATACACACCTTTACCATAATACCCACCCCCTACCACACACACACACATACATATATATATATAAATATATATATATATATATATATATATATATATATATATATATACATATATATATATATATAACATTGTAGCTCATGGTGTGGTTGTATATATATATATATATATATATATATATATTTATATGCATAAACTTATCCTTATATAATTCTGTATTACGTATGTGTAATGATTATTTATTTTATTATGTTATGTACACTTGATTGCATTATGATAAATATATATATGAAGACATGTAATACGTAAGTATGTGTCTTTTATATATATATATATATATATGCAGGTATATAAAGTAGGAAATATATATATATATATATATATATATATATATATATATATTAGACCATACATACGTATTACATGTCTTCATATATATATTACAATATCTGTTAACTATTTATATTTATAACATAATAATATGTATGTATGTATGAGTGTGTTTGTGTGTGTGTGTGTGTGTGTGTGTGTGTGTGTGTTGTGCCCAGATTCTAATAACTGTGCACTCTTGCATACCATAAATACATACACATTTCATGATGTTTACTCTACTATACTGTATTTCATATTTCTATATGTGAATGTTGTATGCGTAAATGGTGTTATTATCTTAGTATGTTGCTTCACCGTTGAAGTGTATTCATGTTCGATTTATACATTTAAGTTGTGGGTTTTATTTACACCATAAGCCCCGTTCTCAAGTGCACGTAATGCGTGATACGTTGTGCGTGATGTGTATTCGTGATGTGTAAACAACGATTACATGGAAATATAACCAAGAGGTGTCCATGTGTGCGTGATGTGTATTCGTGATGTGTAAACAATGATTACATGGAAATATAACCAAGAGGTGTCCATGTTTGCGTGATGTGCATTGTTCGTGTTCGAATGATCCAGCCATCGTTCGGTTACGCCTCACGTATCTATGCGGACATCGGAAACAAGGAATTCTCTGAGGATTTCACGAGAAGCAGGTATTTGCGAAGTCGCACCTTATACTGTCTGCTCGTTAAATGCCCCAAAATTCCGTCCTAAATAATCTTGACAACATTTGATTGTTTTTAATGAGGGAAGAAATCGGCTTTTCTATCCATTCAGTAACGACTACAAGGAAGCTCAGTTGGAGGCTATACTAAAGTACAATGGTTGCGATGATTCAATCTCATGTTCCATGTCCTACGTTCTGTCATATCTACACCAGCGAGGAGCCATAGTTTAGTCAGTGTGGTGTTTAGAACTCCATTTGCAGTAATAAAAGAATAACCATTAATGTACACGCACACATGAAAAAACGCATTACGCAGGACGCATTACGCAGTAACACATTTCTCATGACGCGATACTCATGACGCATTTCTCATGACGCAATACTCATGACGCATTTCTCATGACGCATTACTCATGGCGCATTAGTCATGACGCATTACTCATGACGCATCACTCATGACGCATTACGTATGACGCATTACGCATGGCGCATTACTCATGACGCATTACTCATGACGCATTACTCATGACGCATTACTCATGACGCATTACTCATGACGCATTACTCATGACGCATTACTCATGACGCATTACTCATGACGCATTACTCATGGCGCATTACTCATGACGCATTACTCATGACGCATTACTCATGATGCATTACTCATGACGCATTACTCATGACGCATTACTCATGACGCATTACTCATGACGCATTACGCATTACGCATGGCGCAGTACGCATGGCACATTACTTTTGACTCATTACTCATGACGCATTACTCATGACGCATTACTCATGACGCATTACGCATGACGCGTTACAAATCAAATCAAATCAAATCAAATAATATAAAATAAAATAAATTAAATTAAATCAAATCAAATCAAAAAGTCCTATAATGCACGATGTGCGTGATGCCCAAAGGTAACCAATTCTTCTGACCTGATCTGTTTGTTCCTGTTGTAGATAGCACTATTTCTCGTGCCCCATTGAGTTTGCAGGCCACTACCACCTACCAAACGATTCAGTCACCTGGCTACCCCATGTACTATCCACCGTAAGTGGCCATTTCACAGCTGGTATCAGTGTTTATCTCATTCTATTATTTTATCCATACGAGTGACTGACTAGCTCATTCATTTCTAGAGTGATATCGTCTTGCTGGCATCGGTGACCAAGCGATTAGGCTGCCGGACTGGGGGATCATGAGGCCCCGAGTTCGAATCCTAGCAAATCTAGGTCCGACGCTGTGTTCCTTGGGAAAGACTTTTGACATGCATTTCCACTCTACGCAGATGCAAAAGAGTACAAGCACCACCTTGGGAGTAAAAGCCTGCGTCAGACTAGCGTTCTGGCTAGGAGGAGATATTGTCACTCGTTACCCTTCAAGCTAAATTGAAACCGGGATAAGCTACGGCTCTATGGGCCATACCACCCTTGAAGGAATTTCACTTCCTTTTTTTCTGTATTGCCATCAGAGCACATGATTGCGAATGCAACCATTAGATGCCAGTAGTTTATCCAATTTTGATTTTAAAAATGACGGACGTGTTTTTATTTTGAAGTTTTTTTTTGTGGTAATGCGTTTGATTTCTAAGGACAACTATTGTAGGTCCACAGTCTCACTGTTATATATAAGGTAGAGTAAATGCATATAAAATAGCAATGTTATAGGATGGAAGTTAATTATGCTTGTTTCACAACCTGATCTAGCTGTTATATAAATAGGTTTAAGCTAACTTCATAGGCTGACATGTTTATCTCTTATTTCTCAGTAGTAATCTTTGGTTGCCTCTTTTACACTTCCAAAATTAATGGAGACTCGATGGTCCAGGGGTAAGGTGTAGGCCTCTCAACTAAAGGTTCGTGGATTCAAGCCCGCGGTTGAACCATTTACTCGAGTTTTTTTTTCGAGATGAAAAGTGGATTGACACACTAGTCGCATGGAAGACAGTCGATAAAAAGTAGGCACCGTGTGCACATCACAATTGTCTGTGTACGTATAAGATCCGTTGGCTGTTTACTGGGCAATCCGGGGTAAAATTCATAATCTTACCAAAACCTCGAGATCGCCTTAGTTGTGGATGTGGTTAGAGTCAAACCAAATCAAATCAAATTAAATCAAATCAAATATAATCAAATCAAATCAAGTCAAATCAAACCGATTCCAAAACCAATTATTATAGCGTCCATTACTCATCCATTTTCATATCGTGAATAGGATGCGTTTGTTACGTGTCAATTTGATTTGATTTACCCACATCCATAATTAAGGTGATCTCGGGTTTTTTGGTAGTTTTTTTGTTGTTGCTCTCACTGCTCTGTAAACAGCCAAGGGATCCTTAACGGGCATATAGTGTTGTGATCTGCACATGGGAACTCATTTTTATCGTCCGTCTCAATAGGACTAGGTGTCGACTCACCTACCTAGACCAGGGAGTAGATCTTGCTCGAAAAAAAAACCCTCGAGAAAACATTTTAACTGTTGGCGTGGCCCGAATCCACTACCTTTGGGTTGAGAGGCTGACGCCTTGCCTCTGGACCACTGAGTTCCCCTTGTTACAGGTAAATGCGGCGCATCCACTCGAGATTGTTGTCACTCCCAGGTCTAACGCGTAGTAGGCAAAGTAGCTGTTACCCATCAGAGTGAGTTGATATCACGTTTTGCCTGTTTTGGACAGTCGGGTTGAGAATCACAGAGTTGATATCATTGGTGGATGATTTATGTAGTCTGTGGAGGGCTGGGAAATTTTCTCGATTTTTTTCGAACAAAATTTATCCCCCCCCTCCTTCCCCCCCTCCCTGGTCCAGGTAGGTGGATCGACACCTAGTCCCATCGGAGACGGACGATAAAAAAGAGGTCCCGTGTGTAGATTACAACGCTCTGTACACGTTAATGATCCCTTGGCTGTTTACAGGACAGCCCGGAACAAAATTAAAAATCATACCAAAAACCCTGAGATGACCTTAGTTATGGATGTGGGTAAATCAAATCAAATCAAATCAAATCAAATCAAATCAAACTGTTATTCTGTTGTGCTTGTTTGGCTTTCAGAAATACGAACTTGGATTGGGAGATCACTAGCGAGCAGGCTCTTGTCAGGTTGACTATAGAAATCGTGGACCTGGAGTTCTCCACCACCTGCGACCTTGACTCGGTGGCGATTTATGATCGTGAGGAGAGTAAGGCGTTTTTAAGCACTCAAGTGGGCTAACCCACTTTTCTTTTCTTCTCTTTTTTATAGCAAATTCAGGTGGGTTTTTTAAAAAATAGAAAACAAACATGGGCGTTCCTCTCTCACTGGAAGAATTTTCGTTTCACTAGCTTTTCTGTTAGTGTCATTGTAGGTGATGATAACTGTCGTGTAGTTCTATGATAACCAATAATTTTTCAAGAAGTTCAGAAGCTTGGCGGCTGCAGCATATGTTAGCAAGCTAACTACTTAAAGACCATGGGGCTGTAAATATGTTACTTCATTATCGTTCAGTGTTTTGGTTTACAGCCGTTTGTGTACTGCGTTAGGCTTCATTATTCAACTATAATGTAGTTTTAACGCAAAAAAGGTTTTTTGGTTTTTGAGAAGATGAATAAAACTCACAAGTTGATAGACTTAATGGGATAGCCTATTTACAAGGGATTGACCATTGTGCCGTCCGCTTTATAGATGAGTTAACCACACAAAAATAAAGACGGGGTTAGACCGCTTGTAAATTGAGGGGGGGTCAAAATCTTCTTTGCTGTTTTACTCAAAACACCTTTTTTTTTCATGGAAGCTCACTAGTTTTTAAAAGTGACCAATTCGTATCATTATCAGGCTTTTTAAAAAATTAGTACTAAATTTTACTTAAGGCTTAAAAAAAACGAGATTTAATCAAACTTAATGTATAGAATTATGAACTATTGTAATCATTATTATTTTTAAACAATCAAATACAATCAATATGTACACCCTGGTATTGTGATCATAATCTTACACATGTGTGTGTAGCCTAGGAGTTGATTGTTTATCGATACATTATATACACACGCAAATGAAAGAGGAATATATTTATATGCACACGCAAATGAAACAGGAATATATTTATATACACACAAATGAAATTGGAATATATTTATATACACACGCAAATGAAACAGGAATATATATATATATACACACGCAAATGAAACAGGAATATATTTATATACACACGCAAATGAAGCAGGAATATATTCATATACACAAGCACATGAAATAGGAATATATTTATATACACACGCAAATGAAACAGGAATATAGTTATATACACACGCACATGAAACAGGAATATATTTATATACACACAAAATGAAACAGGAATATATTTATATACACACGCAAATGAAAGAGGAATATATCTATATACACACGCAAATGAAAGAGGAATATATTTATATACACACACAAATGAAACAGGAATATATTTATATACAAACGCGAATGAAAGAGGAATATATCTATATACACAAGCAAATGAAGGGAACATATTTATATACACACGCAAATGAAATAGGAATATAGTTATATACATACGCAAATGAAACAGGAATATATTTATATACAAACGCGAATGAAAGAGGAATATATTTATATACACGTGCAAATGAAAGAGGAATATATTCATACACACACGAAAATGAAAGAGGAATATATTTATCTACACACACAAATGAAACAGGAATATATTTATATACACACGCAAATGACACGAATATATTTATATACACACGCAAATGAAACAGGAATACTTTAATATACACACGCAAATGAAACAGGAATATAGTTATATACACGGAAATGAAAGAGGAATATATTTATATACACACGCAAATGAAACAGGGATATAGTTATATACACACACAAATGAAACAGGAATATAGTTATATACACACGCAAATGAAACAGGAATATATTTATATACAGACGCAAATGAAACAGGAATATAGTTATATACACACGCAAATGAAACAGGAATAAAGTTATATACACACGCAAATGAAACAGGAATATAGTTATATACACACGCAAATGAAAGAGGAATATATTTATCTACACACACAAATGAAACAGGAATATATTTATATACACACGCAAATGAAACGAATATATTTATATACACACACAAATGAAACAGGAATATAGTTATATACACGGAAATGAAACAGGAATATATTTATATACACACGCAAAGAAAACAGGAATATATTTATATACAGACGCAAATGAAACAGGAATATAGTTATATACACACACAAATGAAACAGGAATATATTTATATACAAAGCAAATGAAATAGGAATATATTTATATACACACGCAAATGAAACAGCATTATAGTTATAGACACACGCAAATGAAACAGGAATATACTTATATACACACGCAAATGAAAACAGGAATATAGTTATATACACGCGCAAATGAAACAGGAATATATTTATATACACACACAAATGAAACAGGAATATATTTATATACACACACAAATGAAACGAATATATTTATATACACACGCAAATGAAAGAGGAATATATTTATATACACACGCAAATGAAACAGGAATATATTTATATAGACACGCAAAGGAAACAGGAATATATTTATATACAAACGCAAATGAAACAGGAATATAGTTATATACACACGCAAATGAAACAGGAATATAGTTATATACACACAAAATGAAGCAAGGCAGAAATGAAATGTTTTCTTTCAGGGTTAATCCCTTAGCCTTTGATCAGCCAAGACCTACCGGCAAGGCAGCAATTGACACTCGTGGAATGAGGGTAGGATCATCTACTTCCCGTACAGTGTCCACTGCCCGAAAAAAACGGGATGTATGGCGCCATAAGAACCAGGAAGGAACTTTCTTTACGTAGTTGAAAAGCTTGTCATTGCAAAGGACGCATTACGCAGGACAGATTCTTCGTAGTTGACAAAGCTTGTCATAAACTAATTCTATCGATTACTTTATTTATGTCCCATTGAAACAGGCAACAGACAGGCTTCATTCAAGGGGATCAAGCTATCATGACGTGTTAAAGCCTTAGCATTACATTATTATGAGTGTGTCAAAGAAAGTTTACATTCATTTCAAATCAAATGACAGTAGGCGTATATTTAGATACGGGGGTTGAAACAGCAATTGGTTATAGACACAGGCGGAAACCGAGCCTGTAACAGGTAAATGGCGTGTGACTGAATACACACGCAAATGAAACACACTTTTATATAAGATTTAAACATTGATGTTTACATGAAACAAGAATGTATTTATATGTGTATGTGGAATGTTTGTGTGTGTGTGCAAATGAAAAAGAGTGAATGTTTTTATCTATCGCAAATGAAACAGGAATATATTGCTGGGCCTGAGAATGAAACAGGAATGTAGTATATATTAATTGAAACAGGAATTATTTGGTGAAATTGAATTTTTTGATTTTTATAAATGACGCACATCGAGATTTCTTGTGCTGTCTTATAAAGTATCTGTGGCATCTATAGCCGAGTGGTTGGACTGTCGTACTCGGGATCACGATATTCCTGATTCAAAGCCTAGCAAAAGCTACTTCCGATGGTGTGTCCCTTGGCAAAAGACACTTAACACGCATTTTCCCCACAGCTCAGGTGCAAATGGGTACACACAATAGCTTGGCAGTAAAGTGTATAATCTTACCAAAACCTCGAGATCGCATGGGGTGGTTAGACTAGTCATTGTCAACTGTTTCATCTCACGATATAGAAACTGAGAAAGGCTCCATCTCTGCGGGCTGTAGTGCCTGTAGTGCCATGAAGGAATGTTACTATCTTACTTATATATTATCTACATGTCCCTTACAACATAGTGATATATTAAAGTTATTTACAAGCAATTAAAATAACAAAACGACACGGGTTGGAAAAACATCACAGGATGATTTATGTAGTCTGTGGAACCCTTTCCTTCGCAGAACACTCCTTTCCTTCATAACAGAACAGGTCCCAAAACAAAAACAATAATAACAGCAGGTGGAAACCTTCCTCTCTTTCTTTTCCCATGTGGATTCCAGGTTAGGACATGCCTAGTGGTGTTTTGTCTAGGCTATCTCAATGAGTGACTTATCCACCACCTATCTTCTTGAGTATATTCTCCAACCGAGAGTTGGGAGCTTCTTTAATTTTGTTTCCAAAGGTTTCTGTTACTGATGGTGTCAGGCCAGTATATTCGGAGGATCTTTCATTAAGCAGCTGATAATAAAGGTCTAGAGTTTCTCCCTATGGTGGTCTTTTTTGAGTTATTCTCCAGGTTTTCTTCAGCTCCATTTTGAAATCAGGGACACTAAATATTTCTGATTTACTCTGTTCCAATGAATTAAAAAAGGGAGCTGATTTTGGTATTAGATGGATATTATTCGGGATTTCCAGATATTATTTGTTAGCGAAAAAACAGGTGTTGGCTATTTCTTGCTTTCCCGAATCTTGTATTTACATCCGGAGATCTGTTCCTCCTTGCCATTACTCCACCTAACATTGTTGCCTAGTCTAGCGTTTAAATCTCATGAATATTCCTGTTGGTTTCTTCAAGGGCGAATCTTTTTAAGAGCCATAGGTATTCGTCTTTGCCATAAGCTACTTAATTTAATTTCCTCAATTGGGTTAATATTTACCTCTAATAGAGTGTATAAATTTCCAACTTTCAATCTTTTCAGCTGCAGACACTGTTTCTAGTAATTTTGATATCTATTGGAAGCATTGAAATATTATTGGCTGCATCCAGTCCTGAGGTGCAATACTAAAACTATTAATTTTCCATTTACAACTAATACAACAGGGCCATTTATTGCGAGAACAGATTCCATGTTAATAATACAGCCGCAGGTAGAAGTGGAAGCTATAGAGAGGAGCAAGAGGTTATATTAAAAATTTTTCGCGAAGTTTGTTTCGCTAACGCAGGGGATTACTCCACTGTCTATCTTTACACTTGCCCCTCCTCCTTGTTATTTTCTCTCAGGATTAACTCCCTTAGCCTTTAGTCATTCAAGACCAGCCTGCAAGGCAGCAGGTTGTTATTCTCTGTCAGGGTTAACTCTCTCTCTCTCAGCTCTCTGAAGCTCAGCAGATTGTTTTCTCTCAGGTTAATCCTTAGCCTTTGATCAGCCAAGACCTACTCAAGGCTCATTGACTCTCTGGAGTGGTAGGATCTCTCTGTCCATCATTCTATCACACACATTGGCAACGACTCTCTCTCTCTCTTGAAAGCTCTCATCTCTCAGATTCTCTACTCTATCGATCTTTATCTCTCCCTCTCTCTCTCTCTCACACACACACACACACACACACACACACATACACACACACACACACGGGTCGATTACGCACTAACCTGTAACCCCGTTAACCCATTGATAAGACCTAATATTTTGACGTTTATATTTTTGTGTATGTTACAGTGTGTGTGTGAGATCATAATAACAACGGTGGTGTGTCCAGGAAGGAGCTGACGATAATTGTTATTTGGTCCAATATTGCCATCGTCGTGTGTCTCGTTCTCATAGCGTCTACTTTATCTATAGAAGAAAGCAAATACAGCGATGGGATGCAAACACTGCCGCATTTTCCCCACAGGGTCGGGGACCACCAACAATGCAGACCACACACCGATTTGTCAACTGTTTCAGGTCTGCTACTTGGCAGTTGTTGTTTTTTTAATCTTACTTATATATTTTATATTTCTACAACTTTATATTTTAAGCAATTAGAAATAACAAAACCATTATGACATTTTGATTACATCCCCAATAACATCTAGATCAACATTATATCGATAAAATCAGTGTGTTTTGTAGAATTATAAGAAAGTAAATTAAAGTCCCTTTCCCAAAGGTTGATAGTTGTAGGGTAATCATAAGTAAGGTCCTAAAAGTTCTAGGTAAACCGCATAATGTAGTTAAGTTTCTGGGTCTCAGCTCCACAGGTAAGCACCTGTTAGAATTAAAGAGGCTGATTTTGTAGATGATCTTATTCGCCCTATTACGAGTCTCTCTGCTTTCCTTTGCATCCGTCTGTCTCCTTGCCAATCGATAACCAAAGGTGAATATGTTGGTGTTAACCCTGACAGAAAACAACCTGCTGCCTTGCAGGTCTTCTTTGAGTGTTGACTGACCAAAGGTTTAGATGAAACTATTGGTAGCATTGAAAACGATGAAAAAAATTTTCAACGTCAAAAAATCGAACATTTTTCTATATGTAACAAGTCAATTTTAAATGGTACACTCACTAGTGGTTTAAAGGAACTGCTCGAAATGACGTCATTTCCGCTGGTTGTAAAGTTTAACTCGTCTCACGAAGTGTTCGATTGTGTGCGTTAACTCTAAAAAATGTCACTGTCTTTACAAGCTGTTTTATTTCTTTATTACAAGTCAAATAAGTTCATTGGACGGTCTTTTACACGTATAGTTTTTAAAAAATAGCCCCATAGGAATAAATCCAAGGGACTGACTGAGATTTAAAAAATAGCCCCATAGGAATAAATCAACGGGACTGACTGAGATTTGTCAAAAATAGCCCATAGGAATAAATCCAAGGGACTGACCGAGATTTAAAAACAGGCCCATAGGAATAAATCCAAGTGGGACTGACTGAGATTTTTAAAAATATATTTAAGCCCCATAGGAATAAATCCCCTTAATCTAGACTGACTGAGATTTAAAAAATAGCCCCATAGATATAAATCATGTGGGACTGACTGATATTTAAAAAATAGCCCCATAGGAATGAATCCAAGGGACTGACTGAGATTTAAAAAATGGCCCCATAGGAATAAAAGGTTTCGATGAAACTGACTGAGATTTAAAAAATAGCCCATTTTTCTATATGAATAAATCCAAGGGACTGACTGAGATTTAAAAAATAGGCCCATAGGAATAAATCCAAAGGGACTGACTGAGATTTAAAAAATGTCACTGTCCAAGGAATAAATCAAAGGGACTGACTGAGATTTAAAAAATAGCCCCATAGGAATAAATCCAAGGGACTGACTGAGATTTAAAAAATAGGCCCATAGGAATAAATCCAAGGGACTGACTGAGATTTAAAAATAGCCCCATAGGAATAAATCCAAGGGACTGACTGAGATTTAAAAAAGCCCCATAGGAATAAATCCAAGGGACTGACTGAGATTTAAAAATAGGCCCATAGGAATAAATCCAAGGGACTGACTGAGATTTAAAAAATAGCCCCATAGGAATAAATCCAAGGGACTGACTGAGATTTAAAAAACAGGCCCATAGGAATAAATCCAAGGGACTGACTGAGATTTAAAAATAGCCCCATAGGAATAAATCCAAGGGACTGACTGATATTTAAAAAATAGCCCCATAGGAATAAATCCAAGGGACTGACTGAGATTTAAAAAATAGCCCCATAGGAATAAATCCAAGGGACTGACTGAGATTTAAAAATAGCCCCATAGGAATAAATCCAAGGGACTGACTGAGATCAGGTGAATGAGGAGTTCAGTTGTTCACTGCCCATTGCGAGTTAAGTCGATCATCAAAGGAGATGGTTTTGAGGAGGGCGATGATCGACTGATTTCGCAAGTAAGTGGATTAGTTTAATTGATTTGTTACATACTGGACAATGTTAAAGTATCCACGTTGATGGTGTTTTTAATCAATTTCATCGTGTTTAGATGGTTTATAATTACCTGTTGCTGTTTCAACTTTCCACCAGAAATGTTGACAATTGAAAAATAGACCTCTTTTACTTTTTACATTACTTTCATTGATCCGGGAATTATATTAAACAAATCTTATACATTTATCACAGTGTATAGGACTGCACTTTATTGTGTTGAAATGTTATGGCGATCGGCCGTGTTGTTGAGAAGTGATTAACATGTATGTGGGTTCCGTATTTTTGATGAAACAAGCTGTACATGATTGTTGCGAAACGAGACACAGCTTGGGGCTTTTTTTGTTTCGGGTAACAATGATGTTTAATTTTGTGTGATTTTTTTCTGGGGTTTTTTTCTTCTTTTGGCTGAATGTGTTTATATTAGAAATGTTTTATCTCCTCAGGAATTCTGGCGAGAGTGAAAAGGATACAGTCATCAGTGAACCACCTCCATATTCGGTCATTGCACCAGCTCATTTCGGTAAGCAGCAAGAAGGCTGTCTGACGTCACGTGGCAACACAATTCTGACAATTTTAACTCAACCTTAAATCTTAAAGTTTATGGGAACTTATGGTAAAGAAAAACAATTACAGTGGAGACAATCTTTTTTACTATTTTTAATCATTACCGCACATTTTTTTGAAAGTTGGTAACTTTAATTACCTTTAAGCTTTTTTGTTTCATTCATTCAAATCAGAAAAGAACCCCCCCCCACACACACACAAACTAAGCACACAAATGCATATGTACTCTGAAAATGCTGTTTGCATTATGATTATTTAAAATTCACCAATATACATATAAATAAACAAATCAACGTGATGAAGAAGAAGAAGAAGAAGAAGAAGAAGAAGAAGAAGAAGAAGAAGAAGAAGAAGAAGAAGAAGAAGAAGAAGAAGAAGAAGAAGAAGAAGAAGAAGAAGAAGAAGCCTGAAACAACCACTGTCATTGTTATCATCCCCAGATGAAGAGCACGACAGAGACTACGCAAAGGCCTGAATGCCATCAACAACACAAAGTGACTCAGTTAGCCGATTGAACGGCTGCTTGTTACTCCTTTACCCACTCGTTTCCCTAACAGAAGCGTTACAAAAGCAATGCCTAGAATGCTTTTATTCCAACATTGGACATATTACAGATCCATGAAGGGACACACCCCAATAATAAATAAATATTTTTTTGTTTTGCTTTCTTGGACAAAATTCTGCTTAGTGCTGTGCTTTTCAGGCTTGACTTCTGCGATATCTCAGCTCATTATCCTCACGTGAAATGCTGTCAAAGATCTGAATCACTTTGAATTTTGAGTCGGAAATTCTGTCTCGCATGTGGTGACTCAGTACTGTAATTCGTTTATTTTATGTTAACGGTAATGCTATTTCATTTATTTGACATGTCTGACAGTTACACAATGGCAAAATGATGATGCCTCAAACAACT
>JAXRKP010000446.1:5000-30000 GCA_037039925.1 Doris montereyensis | reverse complement strand
GAATGATCAAGTAGTAAGACGAAAGGGTTATAAACACATTATCGCAATGCGTACAATAGGCAGATAAAACAGTTTTATGCGTACAATAGACATAGAGAACACTGTTATGCAGATACAATATGCAGATAGAACAGTGTTATGCGTACAATAGACATATAGAACACTGTTATGCGTACAATAGACAGATAGAACAGTGTTATGCGTACAATAGACAGATAGAACAGTGTTATGCGTACAATAGACAGATAGAACAGTGTTATGCGTACAATAGACAGATAGAACAGTGTTATGCGTACAATAGACATATAAAACACTGCTATGCGTACAATAGACAGATAGAACAGTGTTATGCGTACAATAGACATATAGAACACTGTTATGCGTACAATAGACATGTAGAACACTGTTATGCGTACAATAGGCAGATAGAACAGTTGTATGCGTACAATAGACATATAGAACACTGTTATACGTACAATAGACAGATAGAACAGTGTTATGCGTACAATAGACAGATAGAACAGTGTTATGCGTACAATAGACAGATAGAACAGTGTTATACGTACAATAGACATATAGAACAGTGTTATGCGTACAATAGACAGATAGAACAGTGTTATACGTACAATAGACAGATAGAACAGTGTTATGCGTACAATAGACAGATAGAACACTGTTATGCGTACAATAGACAGATAGAACAGTGTTATGCGTACAATAGACAGATAGAACACTGTTATGCGTACAATAGACAGATAGAACAGTGTTATGCGTACAATAGACAGATAGAACAGTGTTATGCGTACAATAGACAGATAGAACAGTGTTATATGTACAATAGACAGATAGAACAGTGTTGTGCGTACAATAGACAGATAGAACAGTGTTATGCTTACAATAGACAGATAGAACAGTGTTAGACTTGAAAAAGATGAGATAGTATGATAACAGATAAGGGAAAAGATGCAGACAGAAAGTCAATATTATTATAGGGTCATTCTTCATAATTTCTTATTTAGCTATCACAATTTTAAAATCCATTTGGCATTTTTTCTCACTAACATTTTATTGTTTGTCACACAGCTATTTTCGCAACTTTGAGACGAATTCCTTGTATCATATTATGATTATGCACTGGAACTAAATAGAAGGAATCGATTTTTTGAAAATACAACTAAAAGCTTAAAACATCAAAATGACTTGGCGTGTATCAGGAAGAGGACATGGTGCTATTTTGATGCTAACTCTTTTTGCCTTGATGATTGACATCAGTCTGGCTGGTAGGTTCCTCTTCTTTCTTTTCATTTGATTATATCTGAAAGAAAAACTGACTTTGGTTGCTTTTCTTTTATTTTGTTTTTAAGTGAGAGCGTTCACGGTTGTAAAATAATAATTCTTTTTTTTCTTTTCTTTTTTTAGGAAGAGGGGTAGAGATAAGGTGATTGAAAGGGCTTGGTTTCAAGTTTTGAACTAAAACATTAGACGAAATTTCTGTAAAATACAATCGGCACATTGAAGACTATATAAGACTTCGACATCTGTTTTTGAGAGGGTGGGGGGGTAAAGTAAAAGCAGGCCTTTTAAAAGAAGACATGTCGTCTGAAAGCTGGGTAGGAAAGAAAATTATCATCGAATCACTTCGGACACCCGAAGAGTTATCCGGGATTTCAAAGTCTGGAAATAATAACAATGGAATAAGGTCAGTGAGCCACAGCGGTGGGGACACGAAGGAGATCTAGCATGGACCTTATACCAGCAGGGAAAATTACACTTGGTAGAGATAAATACAGACAGGCTGCCCTGCCATGGGGGATACATTGAATTACGGTGCGTGCTTACTGGAGTGGAATTTCCTGTCTTAATTTTGTTTCCATTCTAATCTTCATCTGATTCTTTAGAGGGACACGATGGTCCAGAGGCAAAGCGTCGGTCTCTCAACCAAACGGTCATTGATTCGTGTCTGACAAGTTGAAACTTTTTTTTCCAAGCCTTTTTTTCGAAAGCCTTCCTCCTCCCCCCTCCCCCTCCCCTAAACCTTGACATATATAATATATTATGGATTGACATGTAGTCCCATCGAAAACGGACGGTAAAAAAAGAGGGCCACCTGCTACAGATCACAACACTCTGTGTATGTTAAAGATCTCGTGGCTGTTTACAAGGCAGTCCGGGCAAAATATATAAATGCTACCAAAAACCTCCTAAATGACCTTAGTTGTGGATATGGTAAAATAAATTTTAAATCAAAATCTAGTAATCTAAATTAGCCAAATGCGTTTTAATGTGCAATGCAATGTCTATGTGACAATGTCTATGTGACTATGTATTAAGCAAGTGATCAAAGATAAGAGCAGTGAGGCAAGGGACATGTCGATAGTGACGAATGAGCGCATAAAATAAATTTGGATGCTTACATAAGAACAAAGACGAAACGAATTCAAAAGGATAAACAAGACGAAAAAAGAAAAGACAACAACTTTGTGAATAACACAAAATTAAACCTAAATCGTGTAGCTAAGTATGGATCTTCATCTGTTCTCTTTGTACATGGTGGTGCCATGAATGCCGTGCCGGCACATAGGTTTCGGGTTCAATTATTAGTGTGTTTGATAAACAAAGAATATTTTCTGTTCATTCATTGTAGCTGTCTCTTCTTTGTTCCCATGTAGCTTAGATATCTATTTCATGTCCTTATTATTGGTGGCAAGTAATAATTGGTTGTATGGTGTTATATCAAGTATTCGGCATGTATTTAGTTTTCGGTTTGATTTGATTTACCCACATCCACAACTAAGATGATCTCGAGGTTTTTCGTAGGATTTTTATTTATTTTGCCTTGACTGCCCTGTAAACAGCCAAGGATATTTAACGTGCACAGATTATTGTTATCTGTACACATGGCCTCCTTTTTATCGCCCGGCTCCAATGGGTCTAGGTATCGATCCGTCTATCTGGACTGGGGGGGGGGGTGGGTGGGAGGTAGGGTAGCTTTGCTCGAAAATACTTGAGAGAATGTTCAACTGTCGATGGGGCTAGAACTCACTGCCTTTTGGTTGAGAGGCCGACACCTTGCCTATGGACCGTCGAGTCCCTGCATTTAGTAATGAGTATCCTCTCAATTGTACCAGTAGCAGTGTCCTTGTCTTTGTTGTCTTCAATTTTCAAAACAGCTATAGTGGCTTAACACAATTGTGTAAACGATTGTATGAACGATTGATCAACTAAGGATGTGTTGTCTGTCTGTCTGTCTGTCTGTCTGTCTCTGTCTGTCTGTCTATCTCTCTCTGTCTCTCTCTCTCTCTCTCTCTCTCTCTCTCTCTCTCTCTCTCTCTCTCTCTCTCTCTCTCTCTCTCTCTCCTTTCCTCCTCTTTCTCTCTCTCTCTCTCTCTTTCTCTCTCTCCCTCCTCCCTCTCCTCTCTCTCTCTCTCTTCTTCTCTCCCTCTCCCTCCCTCTCTCTCTTCTCTCTCTCTCTCTCTCTCTCTCTCTCTCTCTCTCTCTCTCTCTCTCTCTCTCTCTCTCTTTCTCTCTTTTCTCTCTCTCTCTCTCTCTCTGTTTCTCTCTTTTTTTCCCTCCTCTTTACTGTGTTCTCTCTATCGACCTGTCTATCTATCTTTTATATAAACCAACAATGAGACATATTTTAGAACGACACAGAGACGACGGCAAAGACAGAAAGATAGACTGAAGAGAACACTAATAATAATACTCATAATAATATACTTATTCTCTTTATCTCAGGCTGTAGCTGCTTTGGTAGAAGATCTGATCTGGATGCAACTGACACACCTCAAATGCTGACGTCACCTGGTTTCCCAAGACGCTACCAACAGTAAGATTACTATAGGCCTTATCAAAATGATGATACACACACAAACAGTATAGTCATTGTTAAAACAGCATCGCTTTATAAAAATATCGGATAATTTACATATCACTTCACGTTCTCTTTCTTTCAATTGATTTAAACTTAACTCTTTGTGTACCTCAAATCATCGCGTTTAATCCATTACAATGATGAAAGATCATTACAATATTTCATTTTTTACATTCTGAAATTAAAGGATGTACTCCTACATATTGATCAAGTTTCCACTTCTGGGAGATTTAGGCAACAAAGGGAAGAACACAAGAGGGTACCCAATACTTTTTCTAGCAGTTGTCTGTGTGACAGAGTAAGAAATCTCGCCAAATTTTAGGATGGGGGGGGGGAGGGGGGACGGGTCCTTGAGTGAAAACTTTCCCGTTTGTTCCTATCAATTTAACTTATGTATAGATGTTATGGGCATGGTGTACTGAGTTGAAATATGTCGTTGTTTTTTTGGCTGACGCTTCCAGTTGCCATGGAAATGGCGGCCATCTTGGATTTTGCACCCAAATTTCACCAAGTTCAATATCAATAAGCTTTTTCATTTTTCAACAAATTTCTTTAACACTTGGCACACACCTTATTTGATACAATATCTAAATTATATCAGCTCGCATTTTTGTTTCAGTAATAAGTTTTGATTTTATAAAAATATACAAAAATATTGTACAAAAAATTCATTTTTTTCAAAACTTCAATATATATATAAAAAAGCATCTGATTATTTCTTTGTTTCCCCCACTCATCATCCATACCAAATTTCATGAAGATATGTTGAGATGAGAAATAAAAAAGTAGATAGGAAATAATGAACAAAAAAGGACAGTTTGAGAAAATCGTATTTTTCGCTTATTTTCTGGTATTTGAATACATTTTTCTCCCATAAACCCAAGAAAAGAGTAGAATAATACTTTGACACATCATGAAACCCTGAGAGGCTCTCAACTACTTCTTATTGACACTGTTTCAAGCGCACCAGCACTTTACTCATTTTGAGATGGTGCCTTTTGATAATAAGTGCGTGGAATATACTCCATATCTTCCGGCCGATCTAAGGCAACGTTCATAATAGATCTTCAAATAAGTTTGTTATGGTTAGTGTTTATTGTAACAATCAAAATAAGCACCAACTTGCTATACTTTAAATAATATTTCTGACTTTTATTGTATGATAGCTGTGTTGAAAGATAGGCCTGTAATGTTTCTAAAAAATTCGTATAAATTTTTAAAAATCGATACCGAGCTTCTTTTATGATATCATTATGACGGAATGAACTGCTCTATCCACTAGTATTATAGACTAGATTTGTCCCATTTTTTGGCAAAAATGGCATTCCCAAGAAGTTGATGTCAACGTCAACTAAGGCCGACACGAAACAAAATAATACCAGAAAACAAACTACAAAAATAAACAAAAAGAGTTCACATCAGGATTCGAACTAGTAGCCTCCAGATCGACACCCCTTGCCCCCCCCCCCCCCCCCCACCATGAAAGGAAATCATGCTACAAACCGTACCTTCAACGTTCCTTACCAAAAGAATTCAACTACCAAGCTTGTCCTTAATGACCCACTGCTCACTCGTCCTTGATCGGGAATGGTCGTGAGGGGGGGGAGGGGTCGCGGTACTCCAGTGGCAAGGTGTTGACCTCTCAACAAAAGATAGTTGGTTCGTGCCCCGCTAACAGTTGACAAAATAATTTCGAGCAAAATCTACATCCCTGGCCCAGGTAGATGGGTCGACACCTAGTCATATCAGAGACGGACGATTAAAAAGGAGGTCCAATGTGCAGATCACAACACTCTGTGCACGTTAAATATCCCTAACTGTTCACAGGGCAGTCCGGGCAAAATAAAAATCATACCAAAAATACCGAGATCACCTTAGTTGTGGATGTGGGTAAATCAAATCAAATGAAAATCAAACTGGTCGTGAGGGCGTTGCGCTGATTAGGTATACGAATCACCCTCCAACCATACCAATCACGTGCTAGGACCTCGGTTGAATGAAGCAAATGTACTTTGGATCCACTCTGTGATATTGTGAAAGCAGGTAAAGCCAGTAATACCTTTCCTGTTCTACTGCACAAATATAACTCTGAGATCACCACCACGTTGGACAGAGTTACTTCAAAGAAACAAACAAGCACAAATTAAAGAAGAGAACTTTTTGACACCAGACGCTATCATAGTTTTATTTATTGATACAAACTTTTGGTCTTGATTCCAGTAACTGTAAATGCCAGTGGCTTATAAAAAGTCTCAGACAATTTGTGACCTTTACACTTGAAGACGGCGATCTGGAGCCAGCATCTGCACATGGCGATGGTTGCACAATACCCTCTCTCACCTTTTACGATGGTAAGAACATAGAGCGTTGCCTTTATCCAACCTAGAAAGAGAGAGAGAGAGAGAGAGAGAGAGAGAGAGAGAGAGAGAGAGAGAGAGAGAGAGAGAGAGAGAGAGAGAGAGAGAGAGGGGAGGGGGAGGGCAGACAGAGAGAGAGAGAGAGAGAGAGAGAGAGAGAGAGAGAGAGAGAGAGAGAGAGAGAGAGAGAGAGAGAGAGAGAGAGAGGCAGACAGAGAGAGAGAGAGAGAGAGAGAGAGAGAGAGAGAGAGAGAGACAGAGAGAGAGAGAGAGAGAGAGAGAGAGAGACAGAGAGACAGAGAGACAGAAGAGAGAGAGAGAGATAGGAAGAGACAGACAGAGACAGACAGACAGGCAGACAGACAGATAGAGGAAAGAGAGGAGAGAGGAGAGAGGAGGAAAGCGAGGAATGAAAAGTAAGAGACAGAGATAGACATGCGCATACATACGCTGACAGCTAGACTGACAGACAGATAGGACAGAAAGAGAGACATGAAGACTGACGACATAATAATAAATAATCATAGAAATTATCATAAGATGCAGTGTAAACTACACCAGTATCGTCAAAATGAAGCTGCCAACACGATCAACTGCGACTCAGTAGTGACAGGAAGGAGATATTCCATTTGGGTAATTTTATGGTTTGGCGGCGTAAAGATATAGGGTCAAATATGTACTCGTTGTCGCTATCGGATAAGATCTACTTTAAGAGGTGAGACGGAAGAAATATATCCACAACCTTTGTCCCTGAACGCCCCCCCCATCTATCTCCAACCCAACCCTCCCCACTATGGTGAGGGTAAGGGGTTCAGGGTAAGGGATTGTAGATAGATTTCTTCCGTCTCAACTCTAACTGTAGATCTAAACCGATACCAACAACGAGTACAAATTTGACCCACTTGATTTACGCCGCTAAACCGTAAAACTACCGTCATTTGATTAAATTCACCACAAACTCAAACTTTCCAATTTTGTTCCAGGCTTCCATTCTCAAGAAAAGGTTTTAACGACTCCATGTGAGAAGGTCGGGGGCGCAATCTTCAAGAGCACATCCGAGTATGTCTACATTGTTTACAGAGTAAACCCACGTTCAGGACACAATGGGTTTCGAGTTGCGTTTCAGGCTACCGGTAAGCGTCATGAGATTCGGATATCACGTGAGGGGCGATTGGATAATGTTCTACTGGGTATTGGGATGGGGTGGGGGGGGTGCTAGGTTATTTTGTTTTGCCACACTTTCATGTTTTCTGATAATAATAATAATAATAATAATAATAATAATAATAATAATAATAATAATAATAATAATAATAATAATAATAATTATTATTATTATTATTATTATTATTATTATTATTATTATTATTATTATTATTATTATTATTATTATTATTATTATTATTATTATTATTATTATTATTAGTAGTAGTAGTATTATTATTATTATTATCATTATTATTATTATTATTATTAGTATTATTATTATTATTATCATTATTATTATTATTATTATTATTATTATTATTATTAGTAGTAGTAGTAGTAGTAGTAGTAGTAGTAGTAGTAGTAGTAGTAGTAGTAGTAGTAGTAGTATTAGTAGTAGTAGTAGTAGTAGTAGTAGTAGTAGTAGTAGTAGTAGTAGTAGTAGAACTAGTAGTAATAGTAGTAGTAGTAGTAGTAGTAGTAGTAGTAGTAGTAGTAGTAGTAGTAGTAGTGGTTGTTGTAGTAGTAGTAGTAGTAGTAGTAGTAGTAGTAGTAGTAGTTGTTGTAGTAGTAGTAGTAGATCTAGTAGTAGTAGTAGTAGTAGTAGTAGTAGTAGTAGTAGTAGTAGTAGTAGTAGTAGTAGTAGTAGTAGTAGTAGTAGTAGTAGTAGTAGTAGTAGTAGTATCAGTATTATTATTATTATTATTATTATTATTATTATTATTATTATTATTATTATTATTATTATTATTATTGTTGTTATTATTATTAACAATATCATTATTATTGTTGTTGTTTGTTATTATTATTATTATTATTATTATTATTATTATTATTATTATTATTATTATTATTATTATTATTATTATTATTATTATTATTATTATATTATTATTATTTATTATTATTATTATTATTATTATTATTGTTATTATTATTATTAATATTGTTAATATTATTACTAATATTCTTTAATTTTTTTATTAATTGAGAAGCTTATCTCTTTGTGGGGTAGGTTCTAGGTCTAGGTTTTAGTGTAAATCATAATTTTTACTGACGCTCACGAAAGGCTTGAACTTGCTTACCGGTCTGTCGGTTTGTTTTGTCTAATTGTCATTTATATTGTCTGTATCAGTCACAGACTTTTTGTCTTCTTTTCGGGCAGGAGAATTCTTTGTAGATTTAGATGGAATTGATTTGCGCATCTGGCCTGCGTTTAGCTGGTTGAATGAGATCAGTCTTTATCGGTTCATTCTTTGTTCGTACAAATATAAAAATCATGGTGTTTCTTTTTCTTTTCGCTCTTTTGTTCCTAGATACTGCTTAAAAAATGAACCAAATATTTTTTAAAAACTTTTCGAAGCAATAAATATGAAAAAGCGCAAGCAACTCTACACGTAATTTTGAGCGAGTATACAAAAAGAAAGAGTACAGTTTGAAGGACAGGAAGGTTTTCAAGTTGATCTGTTCAGGTTTAATCAAGGAAACCTTATGTAGATACAATAACTTTCCTTGTATTTCTGACGATGCTCACGTTCCGACTTAGTATAGTCTGTATTTGCTTTAATTGTTTGTAGAAAATTATCGATGTACGATTTTTAAGCCTACCGTGATAACACGATCCATCTTACTTTATAAGGGTAAACACAAAACAAATGCGCTAAAAGGAGTGTAGTAATCTCGGTTGGTAGCACCTTTGGTGCCGACGCAGAGGTCACGGGTTCGATCCTCATGGAGGCCAAGTTTGTTGTTGTTATATTTTCTGTTCATTCCTTGTATTTTGTCTCGGGGCTGTGGTGCCATGGAGCTTTCATATTATTCAATGTCATTTCCTTTACTTTCCTTATAGTATGATAATAATACGTTGTTGTTGTTTTTTTTTCAAATTCATAATCATAATGACATCATCTAATATTAAAGGTCAGGACATGAACCAAGGGGCCATCACCCTGACAGCCACCGAAACCAAGCAGATGTTGACATCACCAAACTACCCCAACATGTATCCACGGTGAGTTTTCAACGTTTGGTTTTCACGTGTGCTTATTTAGGTACGTCTGTATTTATCTGAACGTGTGTGTGTGTGTGTGTGTGTGTGTGCGCGTGTATGCGTGTGTGTGTGTATTTGCGTGTGTGTGTGTGTTTGCGTGTGTGTGTGTGTGTTTGCGTGTGGTGTATGTTTTTCGATTTTTACATAGATCTAGTTGCTGTAAAGTTTTATCACATTCAGTTGAAATCTATACGACATAGATTTAGACGATACCGATAAAGGTCATCTGTTCAAAACCCCGCCGCTGTGCGTTGCTGAAAAAATGTTCTCGAGTTTTTTTCGAGTAAATTTTAAATTTTATCCTCCCCCCCCCCTCCTGATCCATGTAGGTGGATCGACACCTATTCCCATCGGAGAAGGACAATAAAAAGCAGATCCTGTGTGCATATCACAACAGTCCGTAGAATACTACCAAAAACTCCCCGAGAACACTTGGGTTGTGAATGTGTAGATCTAAAACAAATCAAAAATCAAATCAAATCAAATCAAATCAAAAAGCTCTGAGGGCGTTTTGAATTGACCATTCATGATCACTGTGGCAAAGTGGAAAGGGTGACACAGTAGGAAGCAATAGATAGTTGTCGACCAAGGGTTTGTTATTTTGTTTTGTTTCGTTTGAGGGTTGTTTTGTTTGGGGTTGTTGTTTTGTTTTGTTTTGTTTTTGTTGTTTTTTTATGTTTTTTTTTTGTTTGTTTTGTTGTTTTTTTGTTGTTTGTTTTTTTTGGGGGGGTTGGATTTGGGAGTTGTTTTTAGGTGAGATGGGTGACATTTTCAACATTCATTTTCATTTCCGAAAAAAGAAATACTCCCACAATAGACCACGAGAACAGCTGTGACTGAATTTCATTTTTGTTAACGTAGCCATCATATATTCTTTAGCAAACATCATCACGTCCAACGTATATCTTGTATTTCAGAGACTACGTCGGTCAATGGCGACTAAGCAGTGAGAAGATGTAGTTGAGATAACGATTGAAGACATGAAGCTCGAAGTCAGAGACAACAACACCTGCAGATCTGATTTGGTCAAAATCTTTGATGGTGAGTGATTTTCACAAGTGTGATTTGCAATACAACCCCATCCCCTCCTCCTAAGGAAACCCCCCCCCCACAACAAAGAAATCCAAAAACATATAAAAGAGCTCACGTCTTCATCCCTTCCCTACCCCGGCAAGCGAGTCCAACATAAAGAGAAATCTACGAAAACCTAGCCCCGAAATGAACAAAAGTTAGAGAAGACTAACAGGCAGAGAAAGAGACAGAAACAGATACAGAGAAACAGGCTGACAGACAAACTAACTGATACACAGATGAAAAAAAAAGAAACTATTCGAAAGATAGACAGGGAAAGAGAGACAAAAGAGACATAAAAGAGACAGACAGCAGAACTAGTTAGAATTATTTTTCTGTAATTTTTATTTAATTTATCTCTTTGTAGTTTGATGGACTTGTTTTAAAACACGAGGAAAATACTGAAAACGAAAGAAGAAGTTATATAACTTTTGAAAGAATATTACCCGACACGAATCTCTCATGCACACACTGTTTCTTCTCTTCTTTTGTTTTCTTCTCATTTTCTCCAGGTAGTGATTTCAATGCAGATAATGTGGTCAACTTATGCATGCTCCCTACAGCCAGGTCAGGCAGAACCTTCACCAGCAGGTCCAAAGATCTCTACATCCTTTTCACCACCGACACAAGAACCCAAGATAGAGGCTTCAAACTAAGTTACCGAGCTAAAGGTGTGAATGTATGTCTGTTTGTCTGTCTGTTTTCTGACTCTGTGTATGATTGTTTATCTATTTCTGTATACCTATATATGTTTGTATATGTATATATGTATGAACGTATGTATGTATGTCCATATGTGTATGTATGAATGTATGAATGTATGTATATATGTATGTATGTCTATGTGTGTGTATTTATGCACGTATGTATGTATGTATGTGTGTGTATGTGTGTATGTATGTATATATGCATGTATGTATCTATTATGTATATACGTATGTGTGCATGTATGTATATGTGTATGTATGTATGTATGCATGTATGCATGTATATGTGTATGTATGTGTGTGTATGTATGTATGTATATATGTATGTATGAGTGTATCTATGTATGTATGTATCTTTATGTATGTATAATGTGTGTATGTATGTATGTATATGTGTGTATCTATGTTTGTGCGTATTTGTGTATGTACGTACGTATGTACATATGTATGTATGTATGTATGTATCTATGTATGCATGTAAGTATGTATGTAAGTATTATGTATGTGTGCATGTGTATGTATGTATGTTTGAAAATGTGAATGTATCTATGCATGAGTGTGTATGTAAGTACTGTGTGTGTGTATGTATGTATGTGTATGTATGTACATAGGTGTATGTGTATGTACGTACGTACATGTACACATGGATGTATTATGTAAGTGTGCTGTATGTATGTATGTATGTACGTGTAGGTATAAAGTGTATCTATGCATGCATGTATGTATGTATGTATGTTTGTATGTATGTATGTATGTATGTATGTATGTGTGTGTATGTATGTATGTGTATGTGTATGTATGAATGCACGTATGTACGTTTGTGAATATATGTACGTTTGTAAGTTTGTATGTATGTATGTATGTAGGTATGTATCTATATACTATTTATGCATGTATGTATGTTTGTATGTATGCTTGTCTGTCTGTATGTATATATGTATGTGTGTAAGTATGTATGTATTTGTGTGTATATATGTTTGTTTGTATGTATGTATGTATATTTAGGTATGTTTGTCTGTATGTTTTGTATGCATGTGGCGGGACTCGAAAGGCCAGAGGCAAGGTATAGACCTCTCAACCAAAAGGTGGTGGTTTCTGATCCTCAATGGTTGAAAAATTTTTCTAAGTTTGTTCGAGTAAATATCCCCCCCCCCCCTGGGCTTTGTAAGTAGATCGACCTCAGTCCCATCGGAGAATGACGGTGAAAGGGAGGCCCCGTGTGCAGATCACACATGGTGCACGTTAAGGATCCGTTGGATGTTAACAGGGCAGTCTGAGCAAAGTTAAAGACCCTGGCAAGGCCACCGAGATCACCTTTGTTGTGGATGTGGGTAAATCATATCAAAATTGTATGTATTTATGTATGTATGTATGTATGTATGTATGTATGTATGTATGTATGTATGTATGTATGTATGTATGTATGTATGTATGTTTGTATGTATGTATGTATGTATGTATGTATGTATGTATGTATGTATGTATGTATATATGTATGTATGTATGTATGTATGTATGTATGAACAGACGCCTGTTTGGTATCATCCAATCTATCAATCTATCTATATAATAATGGTATTTTAGATTGAGATTCAAGACCTTTAAGCATTTCTGTTGTGCATTAAGTTTTTATTAACAAAATACATCTTTATCAGTTCATTTCCGGTTGGTAAAAATGTAATAATACATATTGGCATTTCCTTTTTTTCTCTTTTGTTCATAGATACGGCTTAAAATGAGCCCAAAATGTTTTCAAAATTTTGAATACATGAAAATGTATAGGCTCATGCAAGTCTACACCTAATTGTGAGCCAGTATTGAAATTTTCAAGATTTTCGGTTGCCACATACAAATTTGATTCAGCTTTATGTGATCCAATTTAACGTCCATTATAATATAGGCCTATTTATTATTGTTGCGTTTGCGGTAATTTCACATAATGTACCGAAAACGTAGTGTCTGGGATTACTTTTAACTTTACCACATGCCGTGAATGGAAAGTCGATTTGCAGTTATTAGTACTAGACGTGTTGCCATGGTATTCTGTACGTCAATCTCATGTTTCCGACAGATATCACCTTTTCAAATAGTGTGACCCGACTTAAGGCCACTGCCAACTACAAAACGCTGATGTCACCCCGGTAAATTCTATGAAATACCCATCGTAAGTTTAAATAGTACATTTAACTTATTTTGTGCCAAGTTTACACCCCCCCCCCCCCTTTCCGCGTTATCATTGTAATATTTTATTTATCAATTTGCTCTTTTCGTTAGATTGTTATCTTTTTTCATTATGTTTATATTTACTCATTTATCTTTCAATTTATTTATCAATTCATTCACTCACTTGTCATATATCTGTATTCGTCATCCACCATTCATTTTACGTCTTTTTGTTCGATCTTTATTGATATTATTCCTTCTTTTATGTATACAGTCACTCATTAATTTCTTAATATATTCATGATTCATTCATTCTTTCAGTATTGCAGTGATGATTACTTTTATTCAAACATTCGCTCATTTATTTACTCATTCATTTATTCATTCATTCATTCATTCACTATCCATCGTTGTATGAAAAACCAATATGAGAGGGTTTCTTCTTACATATTGTTGACTGAAATATATTTATAAAATAGGTATGAATGCTGTAGCTCCAACATGAAAAACTTTACTATTTCAGGCAACGTGCTCTTCACGTCAGTGATTTCCTTTGCTCGTCAGTGATTTCTCTTTGCATCCACACTTAGTCAACTCTTACATCCACACTAAACAGTAATATCTTAGTCAACTGTTAAATCCACATTAAAACAGTAATATCTAGGTCAACTGTCAAATCCACATTAAAACAATAATATCTTAGTCAACTGTTACATCCACATTAAAACAATAATATCTTAGTCAACTGTTACATCCACACTAAAACAGTAATATCTTAGTCAACTGTTACATCCACATTAAAACAGTAATATCTTTTTAGTCAACTGTTAGTCAACTGTTACATCCACATTAAAACAGTAGTCAACTGTTACATCCACATTAAAAAACAATAATATCTTAGTCAACTGTTACATCCACATTAAAACAATAAGTCAACTCTTAGTCAAACTGTCACATTCACATTAAAACAATAATATCTTAGTCAACTGTCACATCCACATTAAAACAGTAATATCTTAGTCAACTGTTACATCCACATTAAAACAATAATATCTTAGTCAACAATAATATGTTCAACTGTCACATCCGCATTAAAACAGTAATATCTTAGTCAACTGTTACATCCACATTAAAACAATAATATTCACTTATAATATCTTAGTCAACTGTTACATACACATTAAAACAATAATATCTTAGTCAACTGTTACATACACATTAAAACAGTAATATTTAGTACTTCTTTTTAAAAAAAAAAGTAGATGTTACATATGTAATATTTTACTTCTTTTAAAAAAAAAGTCACTAGATTAAACTCAGAATGTACAGGGGGAAATCACCAACCATCACTACGACTCGTATGCATTTGTCTTCCAGTAGTTCAAACTTCGAATGGGAGATCACAAGTGAGCAAGCTGTGGTCAGACTGACCATAGAAGCCATGGACTTGGAGTATTCCAGCACCTGTGCCTACGACTCGGTGCAGATTTATGATGGTGAGGTCACATTTTCACCTAGATTCTAATAATGGGGCAAAGAGTTGACAACAATGAGCCGATTTGAATTAAATGTATTCGAGATAAAAAAATTAAATCATCGCTGAATATCTCTTGGGATATCATTGAGTAGACAATGTGCGTTATAATCCCTATCCAGACAAGGGAGACGCCAGTATCTCAGTCAGTTGATTGAGCGTTTGACTACCACACAGGAGGCCCGGGAGTTCAATTCCCAGTCAGCGTAATTTTTTGTTGTTGTTGCTGGAATCCCCTGTCGATCCTGTAATGAAATGGGTAGCTAAGTCTATTCAGACTCGACGAAAGCGAAAGTGGCGTAAAAAAAAGCAATGGCGAACTGCGTATGCCTCAGAAAAGTCACGCCTCGATTCCTCTCAACAGAGAACACAAAGTATTTAACGGAAAGGTGTCGATAAACGTTTACTTCGTTTACTCCAAAAACGATTAGTATAACATTATGATATATTATGGATAATGGGTGTGGTTCAGTTGCAGAGTAGTTAGGCTGTTGGATTTGGGATCATTGAGGCCCTGGATTCGAATCACAGCAAAGCTAGGCCTGACGTTGTGGTCCTTTGAAAAGACACTTAACACGCCTTTTCCCCACTTGACCCAAATGCAAATGAATACAAGGGCTAGCAAGGAAGTAAAATCTGCGTTAAACTAGCGTCATGGTCAGGGAGTGACTATTATCACCTGTTCCGTTTCACGCTATAGAAACTGAGATACGCCCCAGCCCGATGGGCCGTAATAGGCTTTGAAGGAACTTTAGTTGCTTTACTTATGACCGATTATGGCGGCAATCGATTGTCTATTGATTAGGCTGCCGGAATTGAATTAGTGAGCTCCTGATTTTAATTGTGACAATGCTGAGTCCAAGGTTGTGGTCCCAAGTGTAAATGAAAACCATTACCATCAGGGCAGTAAAGTGTGTGGAAGCCTGACGTCACATGTAGAGGATATATTGTGATATCATCTCTTCTTCTTCTTAAGTATTGTCAGCGCGCGCATATTTTAATTCAACCCAAAAATATTAATCCAATTTTGACATTAAAATAATGTGTTTAATTCCCTTTTTTGAAAGGTCTCCAGTGTTATTTCTGAGTTTTATATCTGTTTTCAGTCCATTCCACAGCCTTACTGTACTAGGATAAAATATGGCAGGTGACAATCAATATTTGATTTATTATTTATTGTATGTTTGACAGCCTGATCTGTTTGTTATTGAATTAAGTTTAAGCTGATCTAATGGAATAAACAGTTAGCAATTTATATAATCATAGCCTTAAAGAAATAATTTATCTTATTTCTATTCCAATTCGTGCCAGAGAAATGCGATATCGCATGAATTTACAGGCTTGTCCGACCTCTACGGACCTCGACTGTTTTTTGTTTGTGTATTTACAGCTACCTGGGCTACTTCACGGACCTTAAAAAGAATTAATTTTTCTTTGCCTTGTTCTCTTCGGTTCAGGTAAAACGCCAATGGCCACCGATTGGCCATACTGTGTTCACAAACTGAGGCTCAAGTCATCACCAGCAATTCTAAATATGTCTACATTCTATTCAAGTCAGTTGGAGCTGTAGAGAGAACAGGATTTCGGATTGGCTACCAGGCAGACATGACACGCTCAGGTGAGAAGATGAATCAGTGGCTTGAACATTTTGGTTTCACTAAGTCATTTGCTAAGTTCAATTACGTCGTGTGAAAACTTGTATTAAAATCTTTGTATGTATGCTAATGTGGGTATGTATTGTGTACATTGTGTATGTATGCTAATGTGGGTATGTATTGTGTACACTGTGTATGTATGCTAATGTGGGTATGTATTGTGTACACTGTGTATGTATGCTAATGTGGGTATGTATTGTGTACACTGTGTATGTATGCTAATGTGAGTATGTATTGTGTACACTGTGTATGTATGCTAATGTGGTATGTATTGTGTACATTGTGTATGTATGCTAATGTGGGTATGTATTGTGTACACTGTGTATGTATGCTAATGAGAGTATGTATTGTGTACATTGTGTATGTATGCTAATGTGAGTATGTATTGTGTACACTGTGTATGTATGCTAATGTGGGTATGTATTGTGTACATTGTGTATGTATGCTAATGTGAGTATGTATTGTGTACACTGTGTATGTATGCTAATGTGGGTATGTATTGTGTACATTGTGTATGTATGCTAATGTGGGTATGTATTGTGTACACTGTGTATGTATGCTAATGTGGGTATATATTGTGTACATTGTGTATGTATGCTAATGTGAGTATGTATTGTGTACATTGTGTATGTATGCTAATGTGGGTATGTATTGTGTACATTGTGTATGTATGCTAATGTGGGTATGTATTGTGTACATTGTGTATCTGATTGTTTTATTTGTCTATACTATGGATGTATGTGTGGAAAATATAACAAAATAATATGTATCTATGTGTATGAGTGCGTGTATGATTGTACGTGTGTTTGCATTATGTCTTATACCACAAGACCGTGAGAAGAAGAAAACCCCTCAAAAATCGTGTATGTAATTAAGCAGTGTAGTTGGCTCGATTGGTAGCACATCTACTTTACATGACGATGCGATGGGTGCCGACACAGAAGTTGTGGGTTCGACCCTAATGGCGGCCAAGATTTGTTTGGTCTATTCCTTGCATATGTCTTGTTTTTTTGTTCCTATGGGTCTTTATTATTATTTAATGTCATTTCCTAACATACGACATGCCCTTTGCTTCACCGTATGTCTTTAGTATTCTAGCAATGTGACAAATCAGCTGTTGCAGATCCATATGCTTTCATATTTGTCCTCAGGCCCTCCGTGTCCACAAGGGCTGCCAAGCCTGTTTGCCACCACCCAGTATCAAAGCGTGTCATCACCCTCTTGTGAATCGTAAGTGTTCAGTTGATCAGAAAGTAGATTTGACCTG
Source organism: Doris montereyensis (assembly GCA_037039925.1). Taxonomy (NCBI): domain Eukaryota; kingdom Metazoa; phylum Mollusca; class Gastropoda; order Nudibranchia; family Dorididae; genus Doris; species Doris montereyensis. Next base: position 12,116 of record JAXRKP010000446.1, on the reverse strand, counting down.
TTTCTATTGCGCCTGCTGTTAAATACCATAGATGGTGGTCTGGGATTTGCTGACGATGTTTGTATCCCTGACCATAGAAAATGTCAAAGAAATTTTGGAAAATTATATTTCAAATGTTTGATATCAACACATCCTCATTTAACCAAATATTTATAAACAATACCATAATAAGTAAGAAAGGGAAAAGCAGAAGTAGTATTTATGCCAGCAGAAATAGATAGATTGGTCTATTCAAATTTGGCGAGAATAAAATTGATGGGAAAAACAATGGTAAATTATCACATTCTGCCGTATCCCTAGAAAAATCAGACCTCTGCTCCTGTTTACTCTACGCCTACTCTTGAGTCTGAATATGGATACTTTGCTTTACTTTGATCTGCAATGCACTAAATAAAATATCCATAAGAGTAAGATAAGAATGGAATAGGTTCGTAAGGTATTGGGAAGTATGTATAAACCAATAGCTCCCGTTAAGCCTAGAGAGAAACACCTTTAACCAATGCATAATATTACCAACAATGCCACCGACTGTCACTCAGACTGTCAGCCAGTCAACCAGTCAGTAAATGGACATGGGAAGTTTTGAGCTCTGAGAGAACTCACGTAAAGACAAACTTTACCCTTATAGATCTATGTTAGATTTACTTCCGAGGCTTACTTAATATTGTAATGTATTGATTCGCCAATGTTCAATGGTTGTTTCTAGCAATAATATTGAGTTAAGATCTAGGAAAAGTGTAATCTAGGACATTAGGGCAGCAAACGCAACTAAAAGATCATGGGTCCAAGCCCCGGCATGTTGAAAAGTTTTCTTAAGGATTTTTCGAGTAAAACCTACCCATCCTGGTCCTGGTCCAGATAGATGGATCGACACCCAGTCCCACCAGAGACGGAAGATAAAAATGAGGTCCCATGTGCATATCACAACACTCTATGCAGGTTAAAGGTCACTTGGCTATTTACAGGGCAGTCGGGGCAAATTCAAAAAATCCTACCAAAATTATCGAGTTCGCTTTAGCTGTGGATGTTGGGTAAAAGCGAATCAAATCGAAACCGTACAGAATAGCCTCCCAATAGCTCAACGCGTCCAGCTGTCAAACCAGGTGTCTTAACAAACCACGTACAAATAAACTGGAAACAAACCTAAAGGCTATAGAGAGGAGGATGATCATCATTATATTGCATACATTATCCAAAAGCCCACCGTCAGACAAAATAAAATCAAAGTGAAAGATGTCATTTCGTATGTCACCGAAACAAGATGGAAATGGGCAGATCATATTATCGCTTTGAACCTCAGAAGTATAGCATGACAATGGTGAAGTGAATGTAGATCGAAAGACAGACTGCATTTACTGTTCAGAGAAATGTTATGAGTGCTGTAATTGTTTCCTCAAGGTCGTTACGGCCGATAGAGACGGAACTTATCCCTGTTTCAATAGCGTAAAGTAGAACACAGGTAACTTCCTCATCACTTCTGGCCAGGACGCTAGTCTGACGCAGGGTTTTACTCCCAGCTAGTCCTTGTACCAATTTGAACCTGAGTCGAGTGGGAAAAATGCGTGTTAAATCTCTTTCCCAAGGAAATACAACGTCGGACCTAGCTTTGCTAGGATTCCAACTCGAGACCTCATGATTCCCAGTCCGGCAGTCTAACCGTTCGGTCACAAACACCTCCACTTTTAAGTCGTGTAATAATAGATTCATATCTCTATTTTCACCAAAACGTGTAACACAATTATAATTATACGTTCCGTTCCTTTGTACTCCATTTCTAGAGAGACGTTCTGTGAGTGGCTGATCACCAGCGACAGGGCTTCGTGCACGTGTCTGTTGAGTACATCGACCTTCAGTTGGCCTCAGACTGTGATCAGAGCATGCTGGAGGTTTATGATGGTGAGTCTATTTAGTATTTACATGCAGTTCAAGGAGTGCAATCAATTTAATAATGTATCGATGGTGTCGTAACACACCAGGCAAATCGAAAAAAGACTAATTTTATAGAGAGGCACAAAACAAAACAAATAATTCTCTTGAAAATTGGTTTTGTACATGAAATGGATGGGATGTTTGTTCCAGTGGGCTAAAAAACATTTTTACTTGAAATTAATTTATTATAACTTCGTGGACTTGGCCGTTTGGCTGTTTTCAGTCGTATAGGCATTAAAGCTGTGTACTTCCAACACGATGTGGCATCACCAAGTAAACAAAAAGTGATCTATGAAAATCGAGGCGCGAGATGATGCGTTTGGATGCTGCTATATATCAAATAAGTTTGACGTCACGCTTGTGAAGGATGGGGGCGTGGGGCGTTGTTGGGTGGTGAGGGGGGGGTAGGGAGACTCACGAAGCAGCTAATGACCTCTGAACTTATGAGCTCCTGGACGCGCAACTCTCGCCCTGCCTTGCTAATCTACAAAGAATAGGAACTGTCAACCCAAATTATGGTGTGGGTTTTCACTTTTAGCCTAACAGCAAACCGTACCCAGGAACATGCTCTCTCTTTCTCTGCGTGTCTTTTAAGCCCATCAGGCCTTGGCATCAATTGGGGACGGAGGAGGTCTCGTGATACCAACCTTGTAGTGGTGGGCCCTTGTGAACGCCAACGTAATTAAGCCGCAGATCTTCCTAAACCGACCTCCAGCCAGCTGAGGAATTTGTAAGCGTGATGGTTGCCGTTTTATGGGTTCCTTGGAACTCAAAACGATCCGTGTTCGATTAATCGAATGGAAGTAAAGTGGGAATGAGTGATCTGTACGTCTTTTGTTTAAATACGAATGTGTTCGTTACTGCTGGCTAGCATGAAAGCCTGTAGTTTCAGGGCAACGTCCCTTTCTCACGGATGCTATCAAAATATAGTTTGAGTCCTATATTACGCAAGCGATTCCAAGTGTGGTGTATTAGTTAAAATAAGTAAGGCTGAAGGGTACAAAACATACCGTTTAAATCTTATTATACTATAACGAAAACTATGTAATTCATGTTGTTCTGCTTATTGGAAGAGAATAAATATAACGAATACCACGCTTAATCATGATCATCCTAGGTCAAATACTAACTGAATCTTTACAAACATGGAAGTTTGTGCCTTTGTTTGTAATTGGACATTGTTCGTTTGAGTTAGAGAAGAACAATTGGAGCTGTTGACTGATGACCTAGCGATAGCCGGAGAGACATGGGCTAAATTTGTGTAACACATTTGCATACACTTTTTCTTTGCCTCTCAGCTCCTGTGGAACACAGGCTATCAACAAAGAACCGCCAGTCATCCTAGATCGTCACCAACGTCTGCAACTCTACCCGTATTTTTGCTTGTCTCACCATCTCCGTCTCAGTCTCTCTCCTCCAGGTCATTCTTGGTCGCCCTCCAGATCTTTTTCCCGTTTGGATTCCATGTCTGCATACACTGGAGGTACCAAGAAATCTCTCAATTATCAAAGTGATTGGCTTATTGAGAATAAGACATATCAAAGTATTCTTCAATATCAATCAACGTGCAATGCTTGCACAAATCAATAATCACTTTATGCATTGTATTATCAATGCAGTGATCACTGTCAATTGCTTTCTCTCTCTCTCTCTCTCTCTCTCTCTCTCTCTCTCTCTCTCTCTCTCTCTCTCTCTCTCTCTCTCTCTCTCTCTCTCTCTCTCTCTCTCTCTCTCTCTCTCTCTCTCTATTATCATAGAAGGCAGAGATCTAATGTCAAATTGTTCTCCTCTCTCCATCTCTCTCTCTCTCTCTCTCTCTCTCTCTCTCTCTCTCTCTCTCTCTCTCTCTCTCTCTCTCTCTCTCTCTCTCTCTCTCTCTCTCTCTCTCTCTCTCTCTCTCTCTCTCTCTCTCTCTCTCTCTCTCTCTCTCTCTCTCTCTCTCTCTCTCTCTCTCTCTCTCTCTCTCTCTCTCTCTCTCTCTCTCTCTCTCTCTCTCTCTCTCTCTCTCTCTCTCTCTCTCTCTCTCTCTCTCTCTCTCTCTCTCTCTCTCTCTCTCTCTCTCTCTCTCTCTCTCTCTCTCTCTCTCTCTCTCTCTCTCTCTCTCTCTCTCTCTCTCTCTCTCTCTCTCTCTCTCTCTCTCTCTCTCTCTCTCTCTCTCTCCTCTCTCTCTCTCTCTCTCTCTCTCTCTCTCTCTCTCTCTCTCTCTCTCTCTCTCTCTCTCTCTCTCTCTCTCTCTCTCTCTCTCTCTCTCTCTCTCTCTCCTCTCTCTCTCTTCTCTCTCTCTTCTCTCCTCTCTCTCTCTCTCTCTCTCTCTCTCTCTCTCTCTCTCTCTCTCTCTCTCTCTTCTTCTCTTCTCTCTCTCTCTCTCTCTCTCTCTCTCTCTCTCTCCTCTCTCTCTCTCTCTCTCTCTCTCTCTCTCTCTCTCTCTCTCTCTCTCTCTCTCTCTCTCTCTCTCTCTCTCTCTCTCTCTCTCTCTCTCTCTCTCTCTCTCTCTCTCTCTCTCTCTCTCTCTCTCTCTCTCTCTCTCTCTCTCTCTCTCTCTCTCCTCTCTCTCTCTCTCTCTCTCTCTCTCTCTCTCTCTCTCTCTCTCTCTCTCTCTCTCTCTCTCTCTCTCTCTCTCTCTCTCTCTCTCTCTCTCTCTCTCTCTCTCTCTCTCTCTCTCTCTCTCTCTCTCTCTCTCTCTCTCTCTCTCTCTCTCTCTCTCTCTCTCTCTCTCTCTCTCTCTCTCTCTCTCTCTCTCTCTCTCTCTCTCTCTCTCTCTCTCTCTCTCTCTCTCTCTCTCTCTCTCTCTCTCTCTCTCTCTCTCTCTCTCTCTCTCTCTCTCTCTCTCTCTCTCTCTCTCTCTCTCTCTCTCTCTCTCTCTCTCTCTCCCTCCCTCCCTCCCTCCCTCCCTCCCTCCCTCCCTCCCTCCCTCCCTCCCCTCCCTCTCCCTCCCTCCTCCCTTCCCTCCTCCTCCCTCCCTCCCTCCTCCCTCCCTCCTCCTCCCTCCCTCCCTCCCTCCTCCTCCTCCCTCCCTCCCTCCCTCCCTCCCTCCCTCCCTCCCTCCCTCCCTCCCTCCCTCCCTCCCTCCCTCCCTCCCTCCCTCCCTCCTCCCTCCTTCCTCCTTCCTCTCTCTCTCCTCCTCCTCCTCCTTCCCTCCTCCTCCTCTCCTTTCTCTCTCTCTCTCTCTCTCTCTCTCTCTTCTGGAATACTGCTAGGAAAAAGCTGTGCTCGTTTATTGACTCAACGCCCCACCCAAGTTTTCTTCAGCGCGTCCAAGAACATGTACATCCGGTTCAAGCCCAGTATACCAGGAAGAGATGGCATCAGGTTTGCCTACTGCTGATCCAGAAACATCTGGTAAGTTTTAAGGATGAGGGGCTGGTCGGGGGAGAGGGGAAACGGGGGGGGGGGGGGGAATCTATCTCGTTCTATTATTGGGTCTACGTTGGGTTTTCTCGTCCATAAGTGGTGTCGGTAGTCCAGGATTAAGGCTGCCATATTTGAGATTATATGTTCAGTTTGGATACGTGGCAATGTTATACCGACTGTGTGAGTTTATTACTTGATTGAAATCTACCCTGTCCACCATACTATTGTGTCTTTGGGACAGATCCTGACACGTATTTTCCTTGTCACGTACCAGCATCAGCCGGGGACTGACAACATGGCCTATATGACGTCATGCCATAAACATTGGGATTAAATGCGGCTCTTCGGGCCATTGTGTGGAGTCTGTGGCCGAGTTGTTAGACTGCCAGACTCGGGATCATGAGGTCCCAGACTTGAATGCTGGCAAAGCTTAGACTTGACGTTGTGTTTTTGGGGAAAACACTTAACATACATTTTCCACACTCAACCCAGATGCAAATGGGTACCTGTGCCAGATGAGCTTCCTGTGCAGGAGGCGATTATTATCACCTGTTCCGCTGCACGCTATAGAAACCAGGATAAACTCCGGCTCTATGGGCTCTATTGGAACATGATGCACACATATTATTTGGTTCAATAACTAGGCTCACCTAGTAGCTTTTTTGGATAATTGAAACGGTTTTCATTTTATGAATTTTAAAAAAATGCATATAGCAACCTTTCCAATTTTTGGCAATTTAATCACGCGAAAATTCGTTTCGCGAAAGTTTGAAGATCGAAAAAAAGCTACTGGATTAATTTTTTTATTTATTTTATAGATGTTATATACCAAATTTGGGGGCAATCGGGCATAACATATATATAAATCACACATACTGGACATAACTTACGTCACATTTATGTTGCAGGAATCCAAACAGCACATACGCTAGTTGCCGTCAGTGTCGTCGGCGTTATCGCCGTTCTCGGCCTCACCGTCTGCATAGTTTACAGAAGAAGGAGAACCCATAATGGCATGAAGAGACAGGCACCTAGCCCCATGATAACCGATGCTGATACCCAGGCACCGATTTGTGGGTAAGTGGAGCTCTCTCCTTTAAAAAATAGTCTAAGTTTCCATGTTGACAAAAAATTGTAAATTATTTACCTCCATGTCTCCCGCAACTTGGGGGACTCGGCAGTCCAGAGGTGGTGGGCCTCTCAACCCAAAGGTCGTGGGTTCAAGCCCCGACGCGGCAGATTGAATATTTTTTTCGATTTTTTTTTTGAATTAAATCTCCCCTCCCCCCCCCCCCCCCCTTTCCCAGGTCAGCGGATGACACCTCGACAGACCTTATGTCTCAGGGTTTGAGACTATTTTTTGTTGAAGTTGATGTCATGAGACTCGCATCCAATTAAACAAACAAACGCTTCATTTCTTATCTTAACAATTCAAAAGTCTAGAGGTGGACTCGGCAGTCCAAAGGTAAGGTGTCGGCCTCTCAACCAAAAGGTAGTGGGTTCGAGCCCCGTCATCGGTTGAAATATTTCCTCAAATTTTTTCGAGCAAAATCTACTCCCCCCCTTCCCTTATCCAGGCGGGTCGATCGACACCTAATCCCATCATAGACGGACGATAGAAAGGAGGTCCCGTGTGCAGATAGCAGCACGTCAAAGATCCCTTGGCTGTTTACAGGGCAGTCCAGGCAAAATTTAAAAAACCTACCAAAATCTCTCATCTTAAATGTGGATGTGGGTAAATTAAATCGAATTGACTCACGATCAAAGTCTATAGATACAGTTGCTTAAATAAGACTTATTATTATGTCTATACAGAAGTTCTTGCCAGATTTCACG
>JAXRKP010000446.1:0-2500 GCA_037039925.1 Doris montereyensis | reverse complement strand
AATACACAGTAATGGGTCATGGCCTTTGCTCTGCCAAAATGCACTTTTGCTAAGATGCACGATTTTTTTGTTGTCACCCGTGGACAGTGGCAGAGACTACCGTATTTAGTAACGAGTCATTCAAATATTAATGAAGGTCTTTCAATTTAGTCTAATCGGGTCTTGCCATTAATGCTCTGCTTTCTGTCTGACATATCCAATGGCAATCAATTTTTTTGTTCCTCAGAAGTTCTAAAGAGAGTGAAATTAATTCACCGCTTAATCCAAATCGAGGCAAATCATGATATTGGTGAGTATTAATAGAACCGTGTTGATTGTGTATACACACCTGTTGTATTTGCTTTCTTAGGCAATGGGGACTCGGCAATCAAGAGACAACGAGTCGGCCTCTCAACCCAAAGGTAGTGGGTTCAAGCCTCGCCGACGGTTGAAAAATGTTCTCGAGTTTTTTTTCGAGCAAAATCTTCCCCTTCCCCCGCCCCCACCCTCAGTGGTCCAAGTAGGTGGATCAACACCTACTCCCAACGAGACGACAGTCTAGAAAAAGAAGCTTTTTTTTTTGTATTTGATGTAGACAATTTTAACCACTACCATTGTACTTGGCATGTCTAAGCTGAAAAAGATATTACATAATTTTTTAATCATATGGTTGCCATGGGAACGCCGCCATCTTGGATTTTCAATTCGAAAATAATAACAACTTCATTTCAAATAGGCTTTTTCAGTTATAAATAAAATTAGCAATAACTTTGCACACATATTATTTGGTTCAATATCTAGGCTCACCCAGTAGCTTTTTTGGATAATTGAAACGGTTTTCATTTTATGAATTTTAAAAAAATGCATATAGCAACCTTTCTAATTTTTGGCAAATTTAATCATGCAAAAATTCGTTTCGCGAAAGTTTGAAGATCGAAAAAGCTACTGGATTAATTTTTTATTTATTTTATAGATGTTATATACCAAATTGTGGGGCAATCGGGCAATAAATAAAAAAAGTTATGGCATATTACTGTCAAAAAAATGACATTTTGAGAAAATCGCATTTACAATTTTTTTCTTCCGTTTTTTCAATATTTGTTCGCATATAAACCTATAAAAGAATAATATAATACATCGAAATATCATACGATCGCGAGAGGCTATCAAATACTTCATGTCGACCCTATTTCAAAAACTGCTCCAGATCCCTTGTACTCATGCCGGGATGGCATTTTTCTTATAACAGGTGGAGGAATGTTTCCTGTAATATTCGGCCGATCTTAGCTAATATTAACAATAATTAATGACAAGTAGATTCTTCAGATAGCGTACTCTGTGGTGATTAAAATCAATACCAACTTAATATCATTTGGACACAATTTCCGGCTTTTATAGTACCCGATGTGGTAAAAAAATCGATAAAATGAAAGAATCGAAACTGAGTTTTTGTTATGGCATGAATGTCAAAGGAATGAACTGCTCAATTCAGTAGTGTAATAAAAAGAGTTTTGTCCCATTTGTGGTAAAACTGTCTTCCCAGGACCCCCCCCCCCCCCCCCCTTTTAACATAGCACACAGACATCGAAATCTTTAGTGACATAAATATGGCTAGAATCTTCTTGAAGTCATCTATCTTCTCATTCTCCACCACGTCCTGTGGTAACCCATTCCATTTACTAACTTATAGGCAACCGACGCCACAGTGTTTTTAAGTCGCTTCCTCCTACTCTTGGGTTGGAATAGGAGCAGTAAGCTGGGTGCTCGTAGCAAAGGCCATGTTAGTCTTATTGAGAGCATCTGTTTCTTTGTGTCATGCATATCTTCCATTGTCATACCTTTCTATGTGAAATATAATCGAGCAGAAAAAAACATATTCACAAATGAAGCCACGATCGTAGAGAAAGTAAACAAAACATGCAAGATTGTACTTTATATCCTATTTTGTCATTTGTTCTCTCCAGATTTGCAGGCCTGAATTCAACACAGTACCAAATGACGGCCAGGTGTACATAATAGCTCTTGTTTAATACACAACCGAACTCGTATCATGTTACATTCTTACATTAGATGCTCAATCATTTGAAAACAAAACAAAATGCGTTTAACCAGGCCGTAATAGAATCAGGAGCATGTAGATGGATATAATGGCAGTTTCTTAGTAGCTATCCTTATCTGTTATATTCTCTTTGTTATTACAATATCAATAAATGTCTTCAAATCTAAGGCCATGCCTTTTGTGTGTGTCATAGACAGTGTTTCCATTTGACATTAGTTTTGTCAATTTTGTTCTAAGTCTCACACCAACAGTCGCCAATTTGTGCTAGCATTCCTATCTCTACTCAAATCTTTCCAAATCTTAAGATCTGTGCCTGTGGGTAGACTTCGCTATATGTTCACCTTGAGATTCAATGATAAACTATGATTTGTTTTTGTTTTGTTTGTTTTTAAATAATATTCTGGTTGTTTTCATTAAAATCCATTTTGATACCTGAAAGAATTTTGTTGTTTGTGTTAAATA
>JAXRKP010000445.1:300000-306414 GCA_037039925.1 Doris montereyensis | reverse complement strand
CAGACCATGAAAAAAATACTGATGTGGTTCTAACATGCTCAGCTAGGTTTGTATGAATTCAGTTTGTGCATGCATTCACCTAAAACAGAAACGGCCGGTTTAAAATCCCTGGATTCGCTATTTTCTACAAGCTCATTGGCAACACTTAGTGCCGGAAGTAGGATAGTGGGAGAAAAGCTACAGGCAAAGGTTGGCGTTTGGGCGGTCATCTCAAATTTGATTCCCCGACCTTCTAGGATACAATCGATCTAAGAAAAAGCGAACTAGATTCTAGAACTAAATCTAAGCGGTGTAAGACGTCCTAGATCTAGACTGTGTTAGGTTGTGAAAGTTTCTGTGACTTTTACTTTCAGTCTGTTGTAGTGTCAGTGTACTAAAAGCTAGGGTCTAGCCTAGATTTCCTAAATCAAAAGGTGTGGATAGAATCTAGAATCTAGATTCTAGGCTAGATCGGTATTTTTATTAGTATAACTCCGCACTCAGACCGGCGACCGAGACACAGTTTTTTCTTATGATAGTTTGATACGCTGGAAACGAATCTGTGGTTCATATACCGTCCGCAAATTAAGTAAGTTTATAAAGTTTGACCTATTTTGTTAAAATTTAGACCCTTTTTGGTGTAACAAATACGCTTTCTGGGCCAAAGATAGCACTTCCGCTCTGCCGTTGTCATGGTTAGGTCGCGCATGCGCTGTTGTATCCATCCTATTGAGAGTGTTAGTGTCCAGTGGCTATTCTAGATTCTAGTATCTAGAAATTTGTGAGAGCCAGACCTGCTAGAAAATAAATCTATAGATTGCCCGTTACCCACCCCCCCCCCCCTTTCCCATTAAATCTTAGTGAAGGCTTTAAGATTCTCTTCTTCTTCTTATATCTAGAATCTCTAGATCTACTATACTCTCATACTTCTATCAATATGCCCTCCTAGAAGGCGGGCGATTGGACGATCCAACATCCCAAGGCTAAGAGACTGCGCCAACGTAGAGTTGGTGTTACTAATTAAAATAGAGCCGAAGAAGAAAAGCAAGAAAATGAATGAAGAAGAGGAAGACCAACCAGAGGCGCCCATTTCAACCACCAGCCTTTACATACAATGATATAACAATTTTGAAAAACAGTTGCTCCATTGGGCAAATGGGGACCCAATGTGTGCAACCAATGTAATGCTGCAAAGTTTCAAAGATGAGACAATAGCCATATGCTGTGCTAATGGAAAGTATAACCTGGACCCCTACCCCCCCCCCCCCTCTTCCACCGGTAAATTAGAGATCTATATCATAGGTAATTCCCCACACTCGGAACATTTTTTTAAATAACGTCAGAAAATACAATTGTTCATTCCAATTGACTTCTTTTGGATGTAAAGATAGTGGAATATGCACGGATGGAGTCCTTATTTCCGCATACAAGGCCAAGTTTGTCGTTTGATTGGCTCATTTACTCCCGGCGGGAAATTAAAAATGCACAGTTTTTTGACTCGGCGGATCAAGTTGAATCACGAATGTTAATCCACAAAGAATAGCAGCCTTAAACGTTATGTTGATGAACATGTTGCAAAGACAGCCTACAAAATGCACAATAAGTACGTCAAATGAATTAAAGACTGCATACCAATATGCAATCCGAAAATGGACTTGAAAATTACAACATATCGATTCCACGACTCGGTGCTAGACCCCTGGGTGAGCACGAGAGACGTTATAAAATGCGCGCAACATGGTAAGGAAGGTTGCCATTCTAATTGCCAAATGAACCAGTTTGGGGCAATCATTGACATCCTAAATCTGTTAAAAAAACAACCAATTTAAAACGAATCTGTGAACTGCTACCCAGCGATATGATCCTCTACACAGTTGTCCTGCTTCTTCTTGGAAATGACGGACGGAAATCTAGCTGTGAAAATGAACAAGAAATGTACCTCAACTTTAGTTCTATCGATTTTATTCTTATCACAAAGCACTCGGTTATATACCCTCTCTTGGCCAAGCCGTTTTGAGCAGACAACTACCGAGAGCTACGTGATGCTGCTGTTTTTTCAGCAGACGGCAACTCCATATGGGAAATATGTTGTTTTACAAGCTACTTTCACATGAGGACCACACGCTACATGTTCGAAAGACAACAGGATGCCATGTTATACGTTGGTGTCATTTGTTTATTACAATGGACAACAAATCCAAAATGGATTGAGATGAAACAACATCTTCACCAAGGGCAGCAAGCACAAGCACATGACAGGCCAGATTTAACTGTGCGTGTCTTCAAGTTGAAATTGCAAAAGAACTCATGCATCTTGTGAAACATTGGAGCCTTTGGAAAACTGCAGACATGGTTACATTCTATTGAATTGTCATAAACGAGGCCTCCTCCCACATTCCCATATTCTATTCTGGCTGACAAAGGATAGTAAAATTATACCAGATGCAGTTGACAATGTTGTTTGTGCTGAGATTCCAGACAAAAACAGTGATCCTCATCATCTACACACTTTAGTAACATCCACTATAATCCATGGTCCATGTGGAGTAAAACAACACTACTTCTGTGTGCATGAAAAATGGAACGTGTTCAATGGGATTCCCTCCCAAAGGCATTTCTTAAAGAAACAGAACATGGTGCTGACTCTTACCCAAAACATAGAAGACGAAGTTCTGATGATGGTGGAAAAATAAAACTTACTTTAATTTCAACAGTCAATGGGAAACAAACTCAAAAGTTAGTCGATAATCGGTGGGTTTATTCCTTATAACCCACGGCTTTTACGTCAACTGAACTGTCACATTAATGTTGAAATTTGCATATCGATCAAGAACATAAAATATGTTCTTAAGTATGTTCACAAAGGCACTGATCAGACAACATTTCAAATCAACAATGAAACTATCAACTCAGAAGATGAAATAAATTCAAAATTTCGTGGACGCACGCTACATTGGAGGCACATAGGCAGCCTGGGGGATCTTTGAATTTCAACTACATTGGAGGCACATAGGCAGCCTGGGGGATCTTTTGAATTTCAACTACATTGAGGCACATAGGCAGCCTGGGGGAATCTTTGAATTTCAACTACATGTGAACCCCAAATGCTGTACAACTTGCGATTCATTTGGAAAACGGACAACGTGTCTATTTTAATGAGCAAACTGCACTCGAGAGAGCAACAGATGATCCGCCATCAAACCACTCTTACAGCCTTTTTCAAACTTTGCCAAAGAAAATGCTTTAGCGGCAAATCTGTTGTACCCAGACGTACCTCGATTGTATCCGTGGGATGCGAAGAAAATATGGAAGCGAAGAAAAAAAGAGCTTCAAAGAAAATCGAAGGAGAAGATATTATTTGTGAAGCTCAAACAATAGGCAGAGTTTACACTATAAGTCCCAGACAGGAGAAATGTTTTTTTCATCAGACTTTTACTTCACAATGTTACAGGTCCACAGTCGTTTCATAATTTGAAAACCGTTACCGGTCTCATATGTAGGACATTTTGAGGCCTGTCTCTTACGTGGACTTCTCGACGATGACAATATTTGGCATCTAACGATACAAGAGATGCAGTAGGGAGCGCAACACCACAAGCTTTGCGTTCATTGTGCCATCATAATCACTCATTGCAACCCTGGCGACATAATGAATTTATGGATTCAACCAAGGCCGACTATATTGATTCAACACAAACACACCTTCACCGAAGACATTCTGTATCAAAACGTAATGTATGGATTAAACACAAACACAGTTTCACCCAAGACATTCTGTATCAAAATGTAATTTATGGATTCAACACAAACATAGTTTCACCGAAGACATTCTGTATCAAAACGTAATGTATGGATTCAACACAAACACAGCTTCACCGAAGACATTCTGTATCAAAACGTAATGCATGGATTCAATACAAACACAGCTTCACCAAAGACATTCTGTATCAAAATGTAATTTATGGATTCAATGCAAACAACACAAACACAGCTTCACCGAAGACATTCTGTATCAAAACGTAATGTATGGATTCAACACAAACAGAGCTTCACCGAAGACATTCTGTATCAAAATGTAATTCATGGATTCAACACAAACACAGCTTCACCGAAGACATTCTGTATCAAAATGTAATGTATGGATTCAACACAAACACAGCTTCACCGAAGACATTCTGTATCATGTAATTGTCAACACAAACACAGCTTCAATTCTGTATGGATTTCAACACAAACACAGCTTCACCGAAGACATTCTGTATCAAAATGTAATTTATGGATTCAACACAAGTATCACAGCTTCACCGAAGACATTCTGTATCAAAACGTAATGTATGGATTCAACACAAACACAGCTTCACCGAAGACATTCTCTATCAAAATGTAATTGATGGATTCAACACAAACACAGCTCCACCGAAGACATTCTGTATCAAAACGCAATGTATGGATTCAACACAAACACAGCTTCACCGAAGACATTCTGTATCAAAATATAATTTATGAATTCAACACAAACACAGCTTCACCGAAGACATTCTGTATCAAAATGTAATGTATGCCAATACAAACACAGCTTCACCGAAGAGATTCTGTATCAAAATGTAATTTATGGATTCAACACAAACACAGCTGGATTCAATAATGTGATGGATTCAAACACAGCTTCACCGAAGACATTCTGTATCAAAACGTAATGTATGGATTCAACACAAACACAGCTTCACCGAAGACATTCTGTATCAAAATGTAATTTATGGATTCAACACAAACACAGCTTCACCGAAGACATTCTGTATCAAAACGTAATGTATGGATTCAACACAAACACAGCTTCACCGAAGACATTCTGTATCAAAATGTAAACCAAGAAGAAGCAGACAAAATGGCTTTGGTGCATCTTGAAGATTGTGTTTTAGAAATGAGTGGACAATGTCTCGAATCCAATGGACTTCCAAGTACACGAAGAGATGTTACAGAAATAATAGGAAAGGACTACCGCAGAGAAGTAAATTATGACAGTCACACAGAGAAGCAAAGAGAAAAGGCAGTAGAAACCAGATAATGTTAACTCCAGATCAACAGCAAGTGTTTAACATATTCATCAAAGCAGTAGAGGAAAAAAATAAAAGGAATTGTTTTTCTTGATGTCCCAGGGGGTTGCGACAAAACATTTCTAATTAAAACAACATTAGCCACAATAAGATCTGATGGGAAAATTGTTATTGCCACAGCCAGCAGTGGATTAGCTGCAAGACTAATTACAGGTGGCAGGACAGTGCACAGTACTTTTCAAGTTCCACTAGACCTGACTCGGTGTGACACACTAATGTGTTCAATCAGGAGAGGGACATCACTGGCAAGACTCATCAACGACAGAGAGGACATCACTGGCAAGACTCATCAACGACAGAGAGGGACATCACTGGCAAGACTCATCAACGACAGAGAGGACATCACTGGCAAGACTCATCAACGACAGAGAGGGACATCACTGGCAAGACTCATCAACGACAGAGAGGACATCACTGGCAAGACTCATCAACGACAGAGAGGGACATCACTGGCAAGACTCATCAACGATAGAGAGGACATCACTGGCAAGACTCATCAACGACAGAGAGGGACATCACTGGTAAGACTCATCAACAACAGAGAGGACATCACTGGCAAGACTCATCAACGACAGAGAGGGACATCACTGGCAAGACTCATCAACGACAGAGAGGGACATCACTGGCAAGACTCATCAACGACAGAGAGGGACATCACTGGCAAGACTCATCAACGACAGAGAGGACATCACTGGCAAGACTCATCAACGACAGAGAGGGACATCACTGGCAAGACTCATCAACGACAGAGAGAGACATCACTGGCAAGACTCATCAACGACTTTTGCCCCATCATTGTCGATGAAACAACAAGGCTGTTTTTGAAGCCCTGGACCGAACTTAAGAGACATAAATTCTACAACTGAAATAATGCGTCGCATTCCTATCCTATTATGTGGAGATTTCAGACAAATATTACCAATTGTTAGATCCGATACAAGAGCCGACATTGTTAACTCATGCATCAAAAAATCTTATCTCTGGCAAGATGTAAAAATTATGAAATCAACAACAAATATGCATGTTTACCTACACGATGACCTTGACGTTGCCTCTTTTTCAAAATTGTCATTGGACATTGGAAATGGAAATAAATCAATTGTTAGTGAACCAGACATTATCAGTGTTATTGAAATCGGCAACAATGCTACTTCTCTTGATGACCTGATCACAAAGTTTTCCCCAATTTTACAGATAATTTAGGACATATTATGCAATGGCTGTCAGAATGGGCCATATTAGCTGCTCTAAATGAAACCGTCGCAAAAATAAAAAAACAAAACAAGCTGATTACTATGATGCCTTCAACAGCAAAACAGTA
>JAXRKP010000445.1:285000-287500 GCA_037039925.1 Doris montereyensis | reverse complement strand
CCCTACATCTATGTGTGTCTATTTGTATTTATGGTTTTGCTTATACTCATCATTATATCCAATATAAGACCGTACATCTATGTGTGTCCATCTGTACCCATGGTTATATCCAACATGAGGTCGTCTATCTATGTTTCTCTATTTTATACTCATGGTGTTGATCATACTCCTCGTTATATCCAACAAAAGGCCATCTAACTATATGTTTCTATTTGTACTCATGGTGTTGATCATACTTCTCGTTATATCCAATGAAAGGCCATCTAACTATGTGTTTCTATTTGCACTCATGGTGTTGATCATACTCCTCGTTATATCCAACAAAAGACCATCTAACTATATGTTTCTATTTGTACTCATGGTATTGATCATACTCCTCGTTATATCCAACGAAAGGCCATCTAACTATATGTTTCTATTTGTACTCATGGTGTTGATCATACTCCTCGTTATATCCAACGAAAGGCCATCTAAATATATGTTTCTATTTGTACTCATGGTGTTGATCATACTTCTCGTTATATCCAACGAAAGGCCATCTAACTATATGTTTCTATTTGTACTCATGGTGTTGATCATACTCCTCGTTATATCCAACAAAAGGCCATCTAACTATATGTTTCTATTTGTACTCATGGTGTTGATCATACTTCTCGTTATATCCAACGAAAGGCCATCTAAATATATGTTTCTATTTGTACTCATGGTGTTGATCATACTTCTCGTTATATCCAACGAAAGGCCATCTAAATATATGTTTCTATTTGTACTCATGGTGTTGATCATACTTCTCGTTATATCCAACGAAAGGCCATCTAACTATATGTTTCTATTTGTACTCATGGTGTTGATCATACTTCTCGTTATATCCAACCAAAGGCCATCTAAATATATGTTTCTATTTGTACTCATGGTGTTGATCATACTTCTCGTTATATCCAACGAAAGGCCATCTAAATATATGTTTCTATTTGTACTCATGGTGTTGATCATACTTCTCGTTATATCCAAAGAAGTGACATAACCACTATTGGTGTCTATTTATACTCATGGTTCACACTCCTCATTATGTCCAACAAAATAACATAATGATTATTTGTGTCTGGTTTTACTCATACTCCTCACCATATTCAACGAAATGATGTACGGACTAAGTGTGTCTATTCGTACTTATGGTTTTATTCATACTCTTCATTATGTCCAGCAAAATGACATAATGGCTATATGTGTCTATTTGTACTTATGGTTTTACTCATGCTCTTCATTATGTCCAGCAAAATAGCATAATGGCTATGTGTGTCTATTCATACTTAATGTTTTGCTCATACCCTTCATTATGTCCAGCTAAATGACATAATGGCTATGTGTGTTTACTTGTACTTATAGCTTTACGCATACTCTTTATTATGTCCAGCAAAATGACATAATGATTATGTGTGTCTATCTGTGCTTATGGTTTTACTCATGCTCTTCATTTTGTCCAGTAAAATGACATAGTCACTATGTGTGTCTACTTGTACTTATGGCTTTACTTATACTCATCATCAGGTACGCACTCTTCCCGACACGTGTACACTTGGGGAAAAGGAACGTTCTGACCGGTAGGTGGAAAATGGTCAAAGGGACAACGAAATGAATCTCTTTGTTCCACTGAGAGTGGGCCAAAAAGGAGATCGGTGTACAATTAGACCCGGTTTTCTTATATTTGTATTTTTCAACAATAAAATGTGTCCTCTGATTCTTAAAATAATTTTGTATTTACTTTTGTACAAATTGTTTTGTCCCCACACTTTATGATGTCCTAGGAAAGCCTATCCACCTATATGTATCTATTTGTATTAATAGATTTGGTCACACCCTTTTTTGAATTCGAAGAAAAGGCCGTCGGCCTATATGTGTCCATCTGTATTAACAGTTCTGTCCATTATTTTTAAAATGTCCTAAAAAAAGCTGTTCGCCTATGTTTGTCATTTTGTGCTCTTGGTTTCGTCCACAATTTTCATTGTGTCTAGGAAATTGTTGCCTGCTTATATGTATCTATCAGTACTGTTGGTTTTGTCTACACTTTTCTTGACATCCAAGAACTTGTTCCAAGTAACATATTCCGAAAACAAATCAATGTTTCAACATTTCAACGGTAGAGTTTGATTTTCTTTTCAAAGAAAAATCCTGCCTCAGGAGAAGTGGGTCCTGACGAAGGCATTTTCACCCAAAATTGGACAAACCTGGTTTATTGAAGTACTGGATGGAGCAGGTCATTCCCTTCACATTGATACCATAACAAATGTTCAGTGTCGATTCTATCCTTTTATACAAATTTTTATACGATTTTTTTATACGATTTTTTTCGAAACGGTACCGGCCAAACCTTCAACACATCTGTTGTACTATAAAAAGCCAGATTTGTTTTTTCTCAAGTATCATAAGTTGGTACTGATTTTAATCATCACAAAGTACTCTATCCAAAACGTTGACGAACTACCCTGAATATTGCCCTAGG
>JAXRKP010000445.1:265000-277500 GCA_037039925.1 Doris montereyensis | reverse complement strand
ATTACTTGTAAATTAGTTGGAAAAATAAAATTCTTGTATGGCAATCATGGCCCATTAAGCCAGAGCCTAATCTGACGTCTATAGCGAGAAACGGAACAGGTGACAATACATCACCAGCAGGACAGGTCGCGGGTTTTACTTCTTCGATGATGAAATATGACAATAAGTGACAACTCCACTAATAAAGACAGACCACGTGTTTGTTCTGTCTTTATTAGTGGAGTTGTCACTTATTGTCATATTTCGCCTTTGACTTCGCTCTACTGTGGCTCCTTCGTATTATTCTCAGATGATGCTTTACTATTTTGCATGTGATACTAGCAAGAAAGTATGTGTGAGGCGCCTTTTCCATGGAATACAGCGTTGGATTTAGCATTAATTGCTGGCATTCAGACCCAGAGTCTCAAGATTTCCAGTACGTCAAATTTAAAAAGTTGCAAACATTATGTTGGGTTGGGGGAATTGAAACTAAAATGGAAAACAACGTTCACGTGGTTAACTTCAAAGACATGCGCACTGACATTTTTGTTATTATGAAGAAGAAAAAACCTTGTAGTTTGAATACCTGTGAATTTTCCGGATTATTGAGAGTAACTTCCCCTTGTCTCCAACCATAAACATCGTCGTAAAGAAAGTTGGTCCAGACAACTTCAGGATGGCGATCCAAGTGGCCGTAAGATTCAACAACTATCCTTCTGTTGTGAAAATTCGGAAAATAATAGAAAAACCGCAAGCACACTGGAGTTGTTTGATGTAGCACAGCACTTACAATGCCAACCTTCTCTCCGACAGCTTTATTGGTACCGTCGGCTACGAGACAATAACCTGTGAGAATAAGATGTATAAACGTTGCACAAATTGCAGAAACGCTGAATGAACATGAGACTATCATTTAAAGACCAGCAATTAATTCGTTTGGGAATTTCAAAGTAAAGTTAAATGACAAAGACAGATATTATGAATATATACTGCCCGTTTCCACGCTTACCAACAAAATCCATTTCACCTCGCATGAAGTGATTCAAGGTTCAAGATTCAAGATTCAAGATTCCAGATTCCAGATTCCAGATTCAAAATTCAAGATTCAAGATTCAATATACAGATTTAATATGCAAGATTCAAGATTCAAGAGATTTATTGTTCAAAATAAGCAAATAGTTTTGTCAGTTACATTATACAAAAAGATAAAATAAATAATGCTAATAATGATATAGGATAATAACAGTAGTACAACTTAGTGAACAGAACGCTAACGTTAACAAAAATATACAATGGAGACGCCAATGCAAAGAAGATATGTTCTACATGCGCTAAATATATGTTGGCATAAATGAATTTCTATATCTTCTCGTTTGCATCTTAATGGAATGGGGTGTTTTGAGCTATTTGAGAAGTGAATTTGGTCGAAAATGGGATGGGACATATCATTTTTGATGTACAATATTTGTCTTTGACAAAGTGTTATATAAAGGCAGTCAAAATCGAAGAAAGTTAATTTACAAATTATTTCCGCTCTCTTGACAATACTGAAATTAAAATAAGAAATCCGAAAGGCTTTTGGAAGTATGTAAATACCAAATTAAAGAGAAAAACAGGGATCTCTGCTCTAATGGGAGCGAATGGTAATGTGACAACAAGTGACAGTGAAAAAGTTGAGGTGCTAAATGATATTTTTGCTAATGTTTTTGTAAATGAAGATAGTAGAAACATACGCTGTGTGTGTAAATCTAATAATGGTAATATTCGTCTGACATTGTCATTTCAGAGAACTAAATATTGAAACGATTACTTAATATGGATGCTAGGAAAAGTATAGGGCCTGACTGTCTACATCCACATTTAATGAAAGAGGAAACTAATCAAATACGTTTTCCTCTTTCTATTATGTTCAATAACTCTCTTAAAACAGGAATTGTACCACATGACTGGAAAGTAGCGGATGTTACGGCTATTTTTAAAAATTGAAATAGATAAGACGCATAAAATTATCGTCCAATTAGTCTAACATGTATGATATGTAAAATATTTGAATCCATTTTTAAAGGACTTCATAAGGACTTTTATTGAATCTTACAATATGTTGTCTGAATGTCAGTATGGCTTTCGCAATAAACGTTATTGTATAACCCAACTATTGGAGGTTATGGAAGATTTCACTAAATATATTGATGACAAAAATAATGTTGATGTCATATATTTGGATATTCGCAAGGCTTTTGATTCAATACACCATGAAAGACGTTTTTTGTAAAGTTTCAGACTGATGGTATAGTTGGTGATATATTATGTTGGATTAAATCTTTCCTATGAGTAATAGATAAAAATGATGGTTATGACTCCAAACCCCTTAAAATTGGTGTTCCCCAGGGTTGTGTGATAGGGCCTTTCTTATTTAAACTATATATAAATGATCTTCCTAATACAATAAATTCTAGTTTCCAAAATATTAGCGGATAATACAAAAATATATTCCCAGACTGAAAACTATAAGGGATTGCAAAATGATTTATACTCTTAGTTTAGATGGTCTGAAGAATAGCAATTGAATTTCAATATTTCCAAATGTAAGGTCATGTATGTTGGTAAAAATAATCCTATGATTTCATATTAAGTTGACGTCAACAGATCCAGTGACTTGTCTGTTGTAGAGTCAGAAAAGCATTTCGATGTAATCTTTGATAAGAATTTGATTTTTGATCAACATATTCATGAATGCATTAATAAGGGGAAACAATTTTGGAATTATTTATAGAAGTATTTTATATATGGATGTAAACCTGTTTCTTACTATATAAAACTGTCATTCGACTTATACTGGAATATGGAAATTGCATATGGAGCCCTTTACTTAAACGGCAATCAGTTATTTTAGAAAAATAACAAAGACGAGCGACAAGGTTATTAAGAGAATCGAAAAATGGTGATATGTCATATGATGTAAGATTGAAATTTCTTCGACTCCCCTCACAAAAATATAGAAGAAAACGGAGGGACCTTATCCAATTGTATAACATTTTTCGTAACATAGATAATATTGATTATATATCATTTGTCATCTATTTCCATGTGCATTTCACTCGAGGAGGTAGATTTAAGATTTATATTACAGGAAGTTCTACTTCTGTGAGACATAATTGTTTCATTATACAAACAGTCAAATTATGGAATAATTTACTATTCAAAACAAAAAATTAAAAAATAGTATTGATTCTTTTAAAAATGCCATTGATATGGAGCTCTATAATTTAAAATGTTTGTAAGATGAATGAATGTGCATTGTTCTTAATGATTAATACATGTTCAATCATTTTTAAAACTCGATGATTATTTTGACACGTATGGGGCAATTAAAGGTCAAATGATCTATATAAACTTTTAATTTAAGCAGAAAATAATGCCCGAATTTAACTTTTCATAAACAAGATTGGATTGACATTTCCAGTCAAGCTGATCGTCTATTGTTACACCTATTTTATTTTTATTTTTCCACTTCTATTTTTTCACCATTAACGAAAAGGGAGTCAAGTAGATCTATATTGTTTCGGAAATCAATTACAATTTCTTTTGTATTCTTGACATTTAATGATAAGAAATGTTCTTTCCATCACTTAATAAACCAATTGACATGTTTCCGATGCTCGATTTCGCTATTTGATTTGAGACCTTGAATAGTGGCGACATCTGCAAATTTAATAAGATATCTTTTATAAACAATTAGTATTTGAGATTTATTTGTGTAAGCTTTCTTAATACCACTTAAGACTATAAAAACAGAATTAAACTCATCATTTTAAAAACCCAGATTGCATTAATATGTTTGGTTCAATTGAAATATGAACGCTGACAGCAATACCCAAGAGTTAAGTAGGTCAGTTATTAGAAAGAACAAGAAAAAGAGGACGTCTAAGACTCACCCCACCAAACTATGTCAAGGTTAAAATTACATTTACTGTGACTACTTCAAGTTTGGGATGGGGCTGGATCTAGATGGGCTCAGTTTTATGACGGTTGTATCTGAACACAACCCCCCCCCCCCACACACACACCCACCCATAGGACTAGTCAGACCGGAAGCATTTTATCTATCACAATCTTTAACGCAATGCCCCCTCCCCCGCTTTTGTTAAGGGGAAGGAGGCGCCTCCTGAAGCTGTTTTTTTTGTTTTTGAGTTAGTGTTTTTGATTTTAGTATGTATATGAGTAACTGTCAAGTATAGTCCTCCTATATCATTGAGACGTTTGTAGCGTCCTTGGGTGCCAAGGAAACGGCCGCCATCATTGATTTTGACCCAATTTTCACAACCTATCTCCTCTCTTAGTTATGAATAAAATCACTCAAGACCTGTGCAGATCGTGTTTTCCATTCAATATCTAACGAATAACATCGGTTGTTTAAATAGTTTGGATACTGTTTTTTTTAATCAATTTCTGAAAATAGCATTTATCGTTTATACGCAAAAATATCATTTTTATTACCAAAAAAAATATTTTCTTTAAAAGTTTACAAGATATAAGAAAAATCTGACGATATTCTATTAACATTGATAAGAGAAACCTGTGTGCGAAATATTATACAAATACGTCATATAGACATTGTTTTGCCATAATCTTGTAGATGAATGAATATGCAAAAAACAGACAGTCAACGTTTTGGTCTCAAACTCGCCAATTCAGGTGCCCCCACCATCCTTAAGAATTGCAATACGTGTATTTCACTAAATATAACAGCTTTCCAATTATTAACTTTTGTCCATTTTGAAACATAAACAAGCATAGCATGACAGAAAGGCCGAGGGTCATAAAAGTCAAAGGTGAATGGAGGTCTACCTAAGCACCAGACACCGAGACAAATGCTTTTGTTTTTTCAATTCAATTCAATTCAATTCAATTTAATTCAATCATCTTTATTGATCCTTTAAAAAAAGAAATTATACTTGTGTTATCACAATTTCTGTTTGAAAAATAAAAGAATGCATCAATGCATTTAAATAAAAAACAAATTTAACTTAGTTAATAATTAAATTTTTAGATTTTAGGAGAAGAATACAAGAATTCAAAGTTGGGTAAATAAATAGTGCGGTGAAACAATATACAAACATTATTTATTCTTAATTTTTTTTAAATAGAATAATTATAGACAAATCAGTTTAGCTTCATACATATTCATTAACCTATCATAAATCATTCTTACAATTACTGACGGGTCAAAAATACCATTCTTTGATTTTTATCTCTGCTGGTCAGAAAATCTAAGATCCAGAGAGTTACACTTTTTCCCAAACCCATATTTAACAATCTGTATTTTTACAGAGCGGAAAAGAAAATGATTATGCTGACGACCTGAACACTTTTTACGCTAGATTTGACCAACTTGACTTTTATCACATAGATGGTATGAGAAGCAGCCTCAAAGAAAATAGGTAGGTTTCTTTTTTTTTAAGGGCCGGGGAGGGGGCGGCACCTGAAGTGATTTTTTTGGCTTTTGAGTTTAGGTTTTTGCTTTTAGTATGTTCATGAATAACTGTCAAAATACAGTCATCCTATATCCTTGAAAAGTTTGTAGCGTCCTTGGTTGCCATAGAAACGGCCGCCATCTTGGATTTTGACTCAATTTTCAAATCTATCTCTTGCCTTAGTTGTGAATAAAATCACTCAAAACCTGTGCAGATCGTCTTTTCAATTCAATATCTAAAGAGTGACCTCGGATTTTTTCGATATTTTAAATAGTTTTTTTTTATGAATGTTTGAAAATACTATATATCATGAATGTACAAAAACAGCGTTTTTATTACAAAAAATAATAATTTCTCAAAAGGATTACAATATGTTAAAAAAAAAAACCGACGTCATTCCATTGACATTGACAAGAGGAACCTGTGTGCCAAATATAATACAAATCGTTCGGTAAATGGCGGAGGAGATAGAATTTTAGTGTGGAAAAATTACATTTCGAGAAAAACGCAAGCAAAAAAAGTCAACAGAAAATAACACAAAACAAACGCTTCAGACGGGTTTCCCTTGTAGCAACCCCTTACTCTTTTGACAGCCTCTAACATTGTTACTTATGCAAATAGGATTATAAATCTAGGTTTGGATGTGCACTGTTGTGAGAACGGACGTCGAAATGACCAGTTTTTTTGGTTTTTTTTCCTCTATATCCTATGCTTGTGCGCGTGTTTACATACACACTGACTCGCAACGCCTCTTATATCACACAGCGACGGGAGATGCATTTATCGGCGTCGGCAAACGAGATCAAATATCGTGTGCTGCTACATTTGGCGATTAACCGCCAATATACGGGTTTTTACTGCCATTTTCTCAGTCAGTGTTAACGTAATTAAGTCAAAATTTCGACTGTTTTTACCTACCCTTGCCTACAAAATATTTTGTAAAAACATTTATGCGTCATATGGACATTTTTTTCTGCCATCGCCTTGTAGATAAATGATCGTTCTACCCGAATATGCAAAGAACAGAAAATCCACCTTTTGGGCCCAAACTCGCAAGTCCGGATGCTGCAGCCCCCACCCCTCCCGACCCCCCCCTTTACAAATATTATGATTGTGTTGATCATTGAAAGAGTAAACCAGATAATTTCAAGTATACTCTTATACGATAAAGACACCCTCTTACCCCATCTTGATTGTAGAGTGTGGTCAAACAGCTCCCCTGACTTATAATTTTTTCTCTAGACATTTGGAATTTGCTTGTAGGAAAAGCGTTCGCCCATCCACATCGATCGAATTCAAAGGTGCAGTCTGGTCCAGCTGGGGGGGAAATAAATTTTGAATACAGCATCTGCATCAGAACACTTTACATTTCCGCTTGCTGTCAGAATGTTCATGTAATCTTATTTGGTTCTTTAAATATCCGAATTTTGTAATATTTGAAGACGCGTTTATAAGCAACAGACAAACAAGTAGGAAGAGATATTCAGATTGATAACAAAAATAAGAAAAAGATAAAGAGAACGCGAGAGAGAGAGAGAGAGAGAGAGAGAGAGAGAGAGAGAGAGAGAGAGAGAGAGAGAGAGAGAGAGAGAGAGAGAGAGAGAGAGAGAGAGAGAGAGAGAGAGAGAGAGAGAGAGAGAGAGAGAGGGAGAGAGAGAGAGAGAGAGAGAGAGAGAGAGAGAGAGAGAGAGAGAGAGAGAATGAGAGAGAGAGAGAGAGAGAGAGAGAGAGAGAGAGATAGAGAGATAGAGAGAGAGAGAGAAAGGGAGAGAGAGAGAGAGAGAGAGAGAGAGAGAGAGAGAGAGAGAGAGAGAGAGAGAGAGAGAGAGAGAGAGAGAGAGAGAGAGAGAGAGAGAGAGAGAGAGAGAGAGAGAGAGAGAGAGAGAGAGAGAGAGAGAGAGAGAGAGAGAGAGAGAGAGAGACAGAGAGAGAGAGAGAGAGAGAGAGAGAGAGAGAGAGAGAGAGAGAGAGAGAGAGAGAGAGAGAGAGAGAGAGAGAGAGAGAGAGAGAGAGAGAGAGAGAGAGAGAGAGAGAGAGAGAGAGAGAGAGAGAGAGAGAGGAAGATAGACACAGAGAGAGAGAGAAGAGAGAGAGAGAGAGAGACAGACAGACAGAGAGACAGACAGACAGAGAGACAGAGAAAGAGAGAGAGAGAGATGGAACAGACAGACAGACAGACAGACAGACAGACAGACAGACACAGATGTAGAGAGAGAGACACAGAGACAGACAGCCAGACAGAAGAAAAAAAGACAGAGAGACAGAGACAGAGACAGACAGCGAGATAGAGATAGATAGATAGATAGATAGATAGATAGATAGATAGATAGATAGAGAGAGAGAGAGAGAGAGAGAGAGAGAGAGAGAGAGAGAGAGAGAGAGAGAGAGAGAGAGAGAGAGAGAGAGAGAGAGAGAGAGAGAGGAGAGAGAGAGAGAGAGAGAAAGGAGGAAAAGGAGGAGGAAGGAGATAGCTAGACACACAGACTAATATGAGATTGTAAAGAAAGGGTGGGCCTGAGACAGACCGATAGCCCAAGGAAGAGGGGAGCAAACAAGCAACCGGTTAAACGTTTGTTGTTTTTGGTCGTGGAGGGAGGGGGCTTTGTCTAGGTGTGTGTTTATTGTCCACTCTCTTTTGTTTCTTTATGGTCATATTGGTGAAAGGGGGGTCATTTACAGCAATGCTTAATCCCAGAGGTTCAGCAACAAAAACTTACCCTGTTGTGGACAAACACCTTCGATAACTGTGATGTCGTCGAGGGATATGTCGTTTGACTTTCGCGATGTTTGAGTTGACACGAACTTGACACTGAATGAGTTCTGAAACGGCGGCAGCTCAAAGATTACTGGATGCCACTGGTCTCCGTGATCTCCAGTCTTGTTGACAAAGACCCTGCCCTGTAATAATGCATGTAACTGTTTATCCGCATAATTTATCTAGGTTCGCTGATATTCGTGGGAGACTTCAATTTTCATGCCGAACTATGTTAGTCTCCTCTTAATCTGATCCTTTTTTCCCTTTAATCTTACATAGCATGCCATTGCGGCAGTCACGACGATGGGCATATCCTTGATCTTTTAATAACAAGAGCCGACGAGTCATGCCATGTTCCGTTTGTCAAAGTGGGACATCAATATTATTATTGTTCCGACCATTCAACAATACTGTTCTACCTTGAACTAAAAAAACTTCCACCTATGAGCAAAACAATTGCTTTCAGAAAAACAAAAGCTCTTAACCTGTCGGATTTGAAAAAAAAGCTATTAGCGACAGTAACATCTGCTCAAAAGTCATTGAATCGTCTGGTGTTGAAAACGAAGTAAAAAAGCTATATCATTCCTTAACATCTGTCCTAGACGACCTGGCACCATTAAAACAGGTGAAAAGTGGAGAAGGATCCCAGAATAAGTGGTACAATCACAGTATAAGAGAAAGAAGAATGGAAAAGCTCTGGAAGCAAACCAGGCTTGAAGTCAACAAAGAAACAGATTGATTGCAGAGGCAAAAAAACCCACTTGAAAGAGACAATTGCAGATAAAAAAGACAATCCCAAAGAAATATTCAAAGTAATAAATGAACTAAGAAACCATACATCATCAAAAAACAGTTTGCCTACCAATAATTCAGAAACATAGCTCCTTGAAGAATTCAACAACTTTTTCACAGAGAAAGCTGAAAACATTAGGCATCAAGTTGATATGGAATCTTCTAAAACTGGAACAAGTCTTGAACCAATGTGTCATTGAACTTGTCTTAATTCGACGCTTCAAACTGTACTTAGACCATTAGTTTTTTTTGAAGAATATGACAAACAAGACATGCTCGTTAGATCCTATTCCAACATGGCTTTTGAAATCGCGTGCTCATAAACTTGCTCCTGCTATTTCATCTATCATTAATAAAGCCTTGAAAACAATGACCTTCCCGACTGTCTAAAGAAAACTTCTGTCGTTCCTTTAAAGAAAAAACCATCGCCTGACAAAGGGGAATTAAAGAACTATCACCCTGTGTCAAATTAAATTTTTGTGTCAAAGGTCATAGAATAGATAGTGTTTAATAGAATGAACACCCACATCCAACTAAGTGGTGAGGGCGCCAAATTTCAGTTGGCATATAAAAATGGCTGATTCAACAGAAGCAGCGCTCATTCGTGTCCTCAATAGCATTGCCATAAAAGTTGACTACAAGAAATGCGTCATGCTGGTACTGCTCGACCTAAGCGCTGCATTCGATACCTGAGATCACCGCTATGGAAACAAGAAACAAATCAAGCATTCGATACAATCGACTAAGCATTACTCATATCTCGTCTTGAGAAACAGTTACTGTTGAGCAGAACCCAAATTGTTGCCATCAACAATAAATCATCAACAGAAACGATCCTAAAATATGATGTAGCCCAAGGTTCAATACTCGGACCATTGCTCTTTAACATGTATTCTACACCGCTATGCGATGTTATAACTGATCATGGACTCCAGTTTCATCTATATGCCGATGATACACAAACTTACATCCCCGTCGTCCTCTAATGATGAAATACGAGCCACACTACAATTTGAATCCTGCATCAAAGACATCAGAGAATGTGCGGACAACAATAAACTGCAATTGAACGACAGTAGAACAGAACTTTATAGCTTTCGGCTCAAAGTACACTCTTCAGAAAATTAATGTGAACAATATTCTTGTAGGCAAAAATACCATTCATGCCAGTGGATGTGTCAGAAATCTAGGTTTCCTCTTCGACCAAACTCTATCAATGGATGATCACATAAACAAAATCAAACAGAAATGTTACACAGGGAGCTAGTTAGCTCGGTTGGTAGCACGTTTTCTTTTCATGGCGAGGCGATGGATGCCGACGCAGAGGTTGCAGGTTCGATCCCCATGGTGGCCAATATTTTTTCTGTCTATTCCTTGCATTTGTCTCGTCTTTTTCCTATGGGGCTTTCATATTATCTTGTGTCACCAACTTCACTTCCGACATGCCCCTTGCCTCACTGTTTGTCTTTATAAACAAGATCTAGGACAAAGTGTAGATTGTATTTGCATAATACGGTATAGATATATCTCAATCTTTATCTCTAGATCTAGATCCAGTTCTAGAGCTAATATATCATAGTGAATCTAAAACAGCAAAAAACAAAACAACATATCTACGTCAGCAGTCAGTCTAATGTCATGACTTGTTTCACCCCACTACCATCAGTGGCGATGGTCGAAAAGGTCAGTGTAACACCGTCGGGGGCGATGCATTAGCGATCTGACCGTGTTCGAATACAGTCGATGAGTTGGGGAGGGGGGGGGGGGGGGGGGTTCATTGCTTTTTTTTTTTTTATTTGTAAGAAATCATTTGCTCTATCATTATTGTAATGTGTCATAACCGCACTGTTCGTTCACAATTTTTGAGGTAGTGGAATCCAATAGTGTATCGTGTATTTATTGTTCAAACCGATGTGACAAACAAAAGATTACACAAGACTTTGATAAACACATTTAATCGTTAGTGCGAGGCCACACAGAGAGCGAGAGCTGCAGCTAGCGAGATGTAAGCGAGAATGGAACTTAAGGCGATAGCTTTGGGGTGGCCGCACTGAGCTTCACTTTTTCGAGCGGCAAGCTAGCGAGAATGCAAGTTGAAGTTGAAGCGGTAAACTGGGAAGTGGCCATGGGATCACGCATCTTTTCCGCTAGTCTGTAGCTTAAAATGGCGGCCAATCGACAGTGTCTAGTGTTTGGACTACTAGAAAGTTCACCATATTTGCGATACAGATTCATTCTAGGTAAAGCCAGACAATACTCGGTACATCCCATCAATGCAAGGAGAGAAACTTTCGGGGAATAGCATCATCTGGCAAGTGAGTTAAAAGAAGATGAGGAAAGATTTCGGTCTTGTTACAGAATGCTTCCCCAATAAATTATGTAGTTTTATCTGCATCCATAGCTTAAAAAAGCTAGAGGATCTATGCAATTCTTTGAGAGACTGAAAAAATTTTGAACACACGTGTTGACACAATCAGCAGTTCAAGGTTTCGTCCTTGCCGTTTTTTGTCGCTCTGAGCCGGAAGCGTGAAGAAACATCAGGACCTAACTATCGCTAACGCAAAGCGAGATAAAGCGAGATCCGCGCGAGAACCGCGCTTGGTATGGCCGACGCAACAGAAACACCTATATTATTTAATCTCGCTCTCGCTCAATCCCGCTCTCACGCTTCTGTATCGCAAATATGGTGAACTTTCTAGTAGTCCAAACACTAGACATTGTCGATTGGCCGCCATTTTAAGCTACAGACTAGCGGAAAAGACGCGTGATCCCATGGCCACTTCCCAGTTTACCACTTCAAGTTGCATTCTCGCTAGCTGGCCGCTCGAAAAAGTGAAGCTCAGTGTGGCCACCCCAGTTCCATTCTCGCTTACATCTCGCTAGCTGCACTCCCGCTCGCTCTCTGTGTGGCCTCGCACTTAACCCGGCAACGTTGGGTACCTACAGTTAGTGATAATAATAGTAGTAACACTAATAATACTAATAATATTAATAATACTAATAATAATAATGAAAATAATAATAATAGTAATAATAATAATAATAATAATAATAATAATAATAATAATAATAATAATAATAATAATAATAAGAAGAAGAATAAGAAGAAGAAGAAGAAGAAGAAGAAGAAGAAGAAGAAGAAGAAGAAGAAGAAGAAGAAGAAGAAGAAGAAGAAGAAGAAGAAGAAGAAGAAGAAGAAGAAGAAGAAGAAGAAGAAGAAGAAGAAGAAGAAGAAGAAGAAGAAGAAGAAGAAGAAGAAGAAGAAGAAGAAGAAGAAGAAGAAGAAGAAGAAGAAGAAGAAAAAGAAGAAGAAGAAGAAGAAGAAGAAGAAGAAGAAGAAGAAGAAGAAGAAGAAGAAGAAGAAGAAGAAGAAGAAGAAGAAGAAGAAGAAGAAAAAGAAGGAGGAGAAGAAGAAGAAGAAGAAGAAGAAGAAGAAGAAGAAGAAGAAGAAGAAGAAGAAGAAGAAGAAGAAGAAGAAGAAGAACAAGAAGAAGAAGAAG
>JAXRKP010000445.1:237500-260000 GCA_037039925.1 Doris montereyensis | reverse complement strand
ACGTGTAATGACAACATTGATAGGTTCATGAACGTGTAATGACAACATTGATAGGTTCATGAACGTGTAATGACAACATCGACAGGTTCATGAACGTGTAATGACAACATCGATAGGTTCATGAATGTGTAATGACAACATCGATAGGTTCATGAACGTGTAATGACAACATCGATAGGTTCATGAACGTGTAATTACAACATTGATAGGTTCATGAATGTGTAATGACAACATCGACAGGTTCATGAACGTGTAATGACAACATCGACAGGTTCATGAACGTGTAATGACAACATTGATAGGTTCATGAACGTGTAATCACAACATCGATAGGTTCATGAAGTGTAATGACAACATTGATAGGTTCATGAACGTGTAATCACAACATCGATAGGTTCATGAACGTGTAATCACAACATCGATAGGCTCCTGAACGTGCAATGACAACATTGATAGGTTCATGAACGTGCAATGACAACATTGATAGGTTCATGAACGTGTAATGACAACATTGATAGGTTCATGAACGTGTAATAACAAAATTGATAGGTTCATAAATGTGAAATGACAACATCGATAGGTTCATGAACGTGTAATGACAACATCGATAGGTTCATGAACGTGTAATGACAACATTGATAGGTTCATGAATGTGTAATGACAACATCGACAGGTTCATGAATGTGTAATGACAACATTGATAGGTTCATGAACGTGTAATCACAACATCGATAGGTTCATGAACGGGTAATGAACAACATTGATAGGTTCATGAACGTGTAATCACAACGTCGATAGGTTCATGAACGTGTAATCACAACATCGATAGGCTCCTGAACGTGCAATTACAACATTGATAGGTTCATGAACGTGTAATCAGAACATCGATAGGCTCCTGAACGTGTAATGACAACATTAATAGATTCATAAACGTGTAATCACAACATCGATAGGTTCATAAAACGTGTAATCACAACATCGATGCCCGATGCTGGCTCTACAGCTGGCAGGCCCAAAGGATGTTTTTTGTTCAGTTTTATACTTTTCACGACATTACTCTTTGGAAAGAATACTCAACTATACTGCTTTTAGTCAATTGACTTAACTTAGTATTGTATGTAAGCTGACGGTGATACCGAAAGATGGAGGCGGTCAGTTACTATGAAGAAGAAGAGGAAGAAGAATGATTACCTAGCTATGAACCGTGGAAGTACAAATACGTCTTTAGTTATTTTTTCACAATTGCAAACGCCACTATTTTTTTCTAATGGTAAGTCTCTTCTGCACACATTTCGTCTCAGAAATACAGGTCTTCTTAAAAAAGTGTGCCGCCTTCCATGTACCCAATCACCGTGTAACGTTGTATTTTCGGTAGGGAGTATTTGTACTACAAGAAACTTCCCACAATCGTACATCTCATTGCCATTTTCTTCAATCTGGTCCTATCTATCGCATAGTAACACTATAAGAGGAAGGTAGAGGAGCACGAATGAAATTTTGTACGTTTATGATCATTATAGTCAATTTCACTTCAAACGAACAAATGTTTTTCGGGATACCTCTAGTATACTACATCGTTTGATATTCCAAATTTACACACTTACTTTAAAACAACATGTCGTAATATGGCTATATTTTGTCGTTCAATTCTAACGTAAACCAAAACAAAATACTTCATAAAACTATACATTTCACGGACAGTGTTTACTAAAACATGTACTCAATGATATACAGTAAAAAGTAAGTTTGGAAAGAGTTGACTGATCTTTTTGTGACATCTCGAAGATATCAATAAAAACGTATAAGAACAATAATGCAACTAGCAAATGTATTATTTACAGCTGAAGAATAACAACACATTATGTCTGAATCTGATAAAAGCGAAGAAGATGATTCTCTTGCATTTAAATGAAAGTCTGAATTTGCTTTTAAGAATGACTTGCAAGGCAAATATATGCTGTAAACCATGTAAAATTAGAGATCATTTTATTTTTGTTCAAATGCGCAAAAAGCTGGTGGAGGGGGGGAGAGGGGGTTCGTGCTAAAAAACCCGAAAAAACAATAGGTATATTCTGACGTGGGTACGTGTTCTTAAACAATGTGCGCCATTTGAACTTGATATGGTGTAACATAACAGTTATCTGCACAAACGTTGCCCATATGTTAAAATCTGTGGCGAAGAAATTCCTGTTGTCAAAAAAGTAAGAAATTTAGGAGTTATCATGGATTGTACCATGTCCATGGAAGACCATATCTCACATTTGAGAAAAGTTTGCTATCTGGAATTAAAAGAATATGTCATATCAGGAAATACATCACTCCTGAAGCAAACAAACAAATTAATTTGTTCATTTGTCCTTTCAAGAATTTATTACTGCAATTCTCTGCAGGCTGGACTTCCACTGACACAAATCAAGAAACTGCAGATAATACAAAACAATGCCGCCAGATTAGTTATGGAAGTTTCAAAAAGAGAACACATTACGCCAATACTTAAACACCTACACTGGCTCCCAATAAAATCCCGCATTAACTACAAGATAGCTACAATCACGTACCAATGCCTGCACGAGGCTGACTTTCCAGTCTACTTAAAAGAGTTAGTTCCTAAATACACACCGGAACAGATCACTGCGCTCAGCGAGCAAGAAAATGATACAAACACCCAAAACTAAACTTAAGACTTTCGGAGATAGGGCCCTACAAACACAAGCAGCCAAAATTTGGAACATTTTACCATGGGACGTCCAGTCTGCAGAGTCTTTGAATATACTGAAATCTCGCTTGAAGACCCACTACTTCTCCAACATATTTAGATGAATTTTATTGAATTCGTGCTTTTACTGAATTGATTGTGATACTATTTTTTATTGATGCATCTGTTTTATGTAAAATGTTTTAGCCATAGCATGCCATGCCTGTGTAATCATTTTGCTTGTAATGCGCCTTGAGTTCTTCTGAGGAAGGCGCAATATAAATATTCTTCTTATCTTATCTTATAGGATGTGTAACTAACTATAATTCCTCAAATGAAATCTATTGTCTTGCAACATGATATGATAAGGGGATGGGCGACACAAAAGGCGGATGTGAAAGAGAGAGAGAGAGAGAGAGAGAGAGAGAGAGAGAGAGAGAGAGAGAGAGAGAGAGAGAGAGAGAGAGAGAGAGAGAGAGAGAGAGAGAGAGAGAGAGAGCGACAGAGACAGAGACAGACAGACAGGCAAAGACAGAGACAGAGAGACAGAGAGAAAGAGAGATAGAGAAACATATAGAGACAGAGACAGACATGCAGACAGACAGACATAGAGACAGAGAGAGAGAGAGAGAGAGAGAGAGAGAGAGAGAGAGAGAGAGAGAGAGAGAGAGAGAGAGAGAGAGAGAGAGAGAGAGAGAGAGAGAGAGAGAGAGAGAGAGAAAAGAGAGAGAGAGAGAGAGAGAGAGAGAGACAGACAGACAGACAGAGAGAGAGAGAGAGAGAGAGAGAGAGAGAGAGAGAGAGAGAGAGAGACAGACAGACAGACAGACAGACAGACAGACAGACAGACAGACAGACAGACATGCACAGATTAAATTCTTGCTCACGTGTATGATTGATATGTCTGAACAAAATTGACAGTGACCAATTCAACCCAGTACCTTTTTAGTAACAAATAAGAAAGGACACAAACACACACACATACATACACACACACACACACAAACACACACACACACACAACACAACACAACCACACGTACCTTCCGAGAAGAAAATACGATGAGCATGGCAAGGATACATTTCCGTCGTCCAACGTGTTCAACAGGAAGATTACCCATTGCTGTAATTACAGCTTAAAGAAAACGAGCATTCAATAGAGTATCGTATGTTTTACTACCTGTTTCGTCTAAGCTACAGTGTACGAATGACGAGCATTACCACCACCAATGAATACCATTACTAAAAAAGTTATTTATATCTGTAACACCACCAATCACAATTTGTTTTGGGAATTCACTCAAGTATTGTGTGTTATCTCCGGAGAAATAAAGTTAACGTAGACACAAAGATAATAATATAAAAAAAGAAGTAGGAAGGGTGGATGGATGCGCTTGTAGCCGATATTTTATTTTTGTATTGATTATCAAGATTAGCATCACGTAGTTGACTTTACCATCTCCTCAGAGTGTCGATCGCGATATCAGCGACAGTCTCGCATTTATTTTGAAACCGCTGATAACATCTGATATGTTTTCCACACAAGACTAACTCTATCATACATGCGTCAACCAGGCTATACTTTCATATACGCCTGAATCGTTATCATCCTCGGCGTTAACCTGGCCTTCTTTTCATCGATACAGCTGTATCCGTCATCTAACAAACGTTTTACCCTTGCAGGAGAATGTAAGTCTAACCACAACCACAATGTTGGGACAAACACACAACTCAGTAATTGACATACCCCCTTCCCCCTTCCCTTCAATCTAGTTACATATGAGTGAGTTGATGCAAAGTATATATATATTTATCATATTAGTGAGTCAATACAAAACATATATCTATCATATTAGTGAGTTGATACAAAATCATATATCTATCATATTAGTGAGTTGATACAAAACATATATTTATCATATTAGTGAGTTGATACAAAGCATATCATATTAGTGAGTCAATACAAAGCATATATCTATCATATTAGTGAGTTGATACAAATCATATATCTATCATATTAGTGAGTTGATACAAAGCATATATTTATCATATTAGTGAGTTGATACAAAGCATATATTTATCATATTAGTGAGTTGATACAAAGCATATATTTATCATATTAGTGAGTTGATACAAAGCATATATTTATCATATTACTGAGTTGATACAAAGCATATATTTATCATATTAGTGAGTTGATGCAAAGTATATATATGTATCATATTAGTGAGTTGATACAAAGCATATATTTATCATTAGTGAGTTGATACAAAGCATATATTTATCATATTAGTGAGTTGATACAAAGCATATATTTATCATATTAGTGAGTTGATACAAAGCATATATTTATCATTAGTGAGTTGATACAAAGCATATATTTATCATATTAGTGAGTTGATACAAAGCATATATTTATCATATTAGTGAGTTGATACAAAGCATATATTTATCATATTAGTGAGTCAATACAAAGCATATATTTATTATATTAGTGAGTTGATACAAATTATATAGTTATCATATAAATGACTTGATACAAATTACATGTTATTTTAATTTAACAAAAAGCAGTGGCTTAAGTAAGTAGACAAAACTAGCACAACGGATTTAAGACAGAATCTAGGTGTAAAAGTAGAGAAAGTTTAGTCAAAGCTTAGCGTTATGTTTTATGTTAAAGAAGTTAAGAAATGTATGGATTTTTTAAGGAGGGGGGGGGGCGGTTACCCTTGAAAATGGAGGTTCGTGTCCAAATAATCTCATATTCATTTTTATCTATTTTCTTCAACATCAATCTTCTATGTATCGTTTCACTGAGGAAATTTGAAAGAAAAACAATTTCTTATATTTCTGTGGCTTTGAAATGCGTTAGGTGAAGAAAATATCAAACAATTTTCGGCCTTTTTTTTCAAATGGGCACGATTTATATTATAATTTTTCAAACTTTCCTGCTATCCACAAGCTTGTGAGATAGCCATCAATCATTTCCTGTAAAATTATGTATGCAAGTCGATCTTGTGTCAGTAAATAAGCTTTTTCCGTTTTCCAACGTTTGTTTTTTACAAAGTGGCGTTTTTCTCAACCTTTAATGGGATTTTTATGAATATCTGTCATTATGTTTTATTTTGTCGTAGAAGACATGTCGGGAAAATAACATTTTTTGCCTTCTTCAAATCACTATTTTGTTTTCAAAAAGATCTTTTTCATAAACAATTAAAGATACTCAAATGTCCGCTATCATACGATAATAATGATGATGTGAGCTATATGTCATGCAAACATAACGTTAATACAATCTCTGGTTTCTCATCTTTGGGGATTAGAAAAATCATAATCCTAGGTATTTGTATGAGGTAACAAAATCAACACTGTTTCCATTTATAACTCTCGATGTTTAAAAATGCCTGATGGAAATCTTAATTAATCTGTCTACGGCAAAGGAGTTATAACTGTCGATGTTTAAAAAAGTCTGGAGGAAATCTTAATTAATCTGTCGACGGCAAATGAGGACTCGGTTGTCTAGAGGTAAGCTATCGGCCTCTCAATCAAAAGGCCCGCCGACGGTTGAAAACTTTTCTCCAGTTTTTTTTTTCAAGTAAAATCTAACCCCCTCCCCCACCCTGCCTGGTCAAGGTAGGTGGATCGACGCTTAGTCCCATGGGAGACGGACGACAAAAGGAGGTTCCGTGTGTAGATCTCAACACTTTGTGCACGTTATAAGGCAGTGGCGACAAAGTTATAAATGCTATCAAAACCTCCGGGTTCAAAATGGATTCCTTGTCGAATACCACCTCCAGTGGACATGGTTGGAAACAAGACAACACAGGACATGGGTGGAAACAAGACAACCCAGGACATGGGTGGAAACAAGACAACCCAGGACATGGGTGGAAACAAGACAACACAGGACATGGGTGGAAACAAGACAACACAGGACATGGGTGGAAACAAGACAACACAGGACATGGGTGGAAACAAGACAACCCAGGACATGGGTGGAAACAAGACAACCCAGGACATGGGTGGAAACAAGACAACACAGGACATGGGTGGAAACAAGACAACACAGGACATGGGTGGAAACAAGACAACACAGGACATGGGTGGAAACAAGACAACCCAGGACATGGGTGGAAACAAGACAACACAGGACATGGGTGGAAACAAGACAACACAGGACATGGGTGGAAACAAGACAACACAGGACATGGGTGGAAACAAGACAACACAGGACATGGGTGGAAACAAGACAACCCAGATTGGAATGGTTACTGCCTGACATTGATTTACTCTGTCTTCACAGAAACAAAATTCATTTGAACTCTGAGGACACTTTTAAAATTCTTTCGAATTGGATAAATTATAAGTATGAGATGACAGTTTAATACACGCCTAATGCTGCATAATATAAGTTCTACGAGAAATGGCAAGTGTTTCTTCTGTCTTCTTTGATTGAGTTGTCACTTCTGGTTGTTTATCCATTTTTAAAATATAGAATTCAACAAACGCAGGTTATAATTGAAATACGTCATGGGATGAAGAATCCATTGCAGGGTTGTCAGGATGGTGACAAGGTAATGACATGAACTGATTTTTTCCCCGATCATTTTACAATATCTCTTCCGGGTAAGCCCTCTTTGGTTAATGGTATGTCGCCAGCGCACAGTAATTTTCTTTGAGATTATTTTCTTCGTTCACGTTATTCCCCGTAGATTAAATAATAAACTCAATATATAGCGTAAAGTAATTTTCTTGGAGATTATTTTCTTCGTTTACGTTATTCCCCGTAGATTAAATGATAAACTCAATATATAGCGCACAGTAATTTTCTTTGAAATTATTTTGTTCGTTCACGTTATTCCCCGTAGATTAAATGATAAACTCAATAGTGTGTTGCTCAAAACAAACGGTTTGATAATATAAACCTTTTGTGTTAAGCAACATAACACAGCGACTGTCTATTGATTAGCCAAGTTGTCATTGTTATCATTCTCATCTATTAGGCTTTGTGGCTTACGACCTTTAGCAATCAGGAGAGAAAAAAGTAATACACAACGCACTTTAAGATTTGATTTGATTTACCCACATCCACAACTAATGTTATCATCTCTGAGGTTTGGTAGGATTTTTAAAAATGTTGCACAGACTGCCATGTAAACTGCTAAGGGATCTTTAGCGTGCACAATGTCCTTTTTATCATCCGTCTTCGATGGGACTAGGTGCCGATCCACCTACCTGGACCAGGAACATTATTTCAACCGTTGGCGGCGCTCGAACCTACTATGTTTTGATCGAGAGGCAGACACCTTGCCTCTGTACTACCGAGTCCCCCATCTTTAAGGAAAGAAATATATACATGTATCAAAGAGGTTATATCATACAGCAACATGAGAAAGAGAAAACGATTGAAAAGCAAAAAAAGAGGAAGAAGACACTTTTAAAATGATTCAGTCTGACCTTTGTCAAGTATTCTAATTCCTCTCCTATCACCGTTTCTGTTCTACCTGTCTTATAAGTTAGTTTGGGATTCTTTTTCTTAAGTCATATTGTCTATAAGTCTTTTCCTATTTTCCCCAACATTTTGTCCTTAAAACATACACTTGACACACTTGTCTCCATGCCATCTAGGTGGGAAAAGTTCGTTGGGCATAAGACGTTCTACTTCACTTTTTTTTTTATTGCGGGAGTGGGGGGGGGGGGGTTGTTTTTTGTTTCTTGAGTAGTCCTATTTTGCACAACGTCTTTGCAGTTGATTGAAATTATATATATATATATATATATATATATATATATATATATATATATATATATATATATATATATATATATATAAGAGATCCTGCCGTCAATGAATCTCCTGCTACCCTGCAGGTGGGTTTTGGCTGACCAAAGGCTAAGAGAGTTGTTTTTTTAAATTAGAGCTGTCTGCGCGGGTGTCGTGTTTGGCATTCCAATTTCTTTAGAGAAAGGAATATAGACTGTCATCGAGCTTGTGCTCAATACATCAGGAGTAACCCATGGTGTCCAAGGGAGTTAACCCCGACAGAAAATCACAACCTGCTGCCGTACATGAGGTCTTGGCTGACCAAAGACTAAGGGAGTGAATCCCGACAGAAAATCAGAATTTGCTACCTTGCTGGCGGGGCTTTGCTTGCCAAAGGCTAGGGAATTAACCTTGACAGATAATTACAAACAAGGTCTGGTAATGCGTCTCACAGCGGGCTAAACGGCTGCTTACCCAAAACCAACAGATTCAGAGAAACAAAGGTATGGTAGTCGGATAGCCCTCGGCTTCTAGAAGTAAACATTAAACCAAAAGGAAAAGATCAAACGAAGACGTCACCAAAGAAGGCAAATATATCTTTGAAAACAATTTACAAATAGTTGCAGAGAATCTCAAACCCAAACTATTGGTTTTATGAGATTTAAACGCCAAAGTAGGCAACAATGTAGAAACACCAGGAGAGGTCATAGGTAAAAAAAGAAAAACATCAACTATTTCCAAATGGAATAAGTCTATTAGTTAGAAAATAGGAACATTCAATTCATTTTCGTTATCGTCGTGGTGCTTTAGACAGCAGGTAAGGCCGACACAGTGGATCGCAATTGAACACGATCAGGTGCCAATTTTATTATCTGCCCACACGTCCATCCCTGGATCTTCATCTCTTTTTCGAGGCTTCTCCTCCAGGTTTCTAGCGTGCAACCTCTGTTCCTTATTCTCTGACGGGTCCATCTGAGGGCTACTTTAGGGATGGCATTAGCATTCATCCTAAGGGTGTGACCAGTCCACTTCCATCTATTCTTTCTCCCAATCTGAGATATTGGCTTCAGTGATGTTCTTTCTTGAATGTGGTTGTTTGATATCGTATTTGGCCAAAAATATCTTCAGGGTCTTCTTTCTCAGACATTTGTTTTGAAAGGTGTCCAGCTTTCTGCAGATGCTAATTGTTGTTTTCCGAGATTCAGCACCATAGATTATCTGATTTAAAGAATCTGAATTCTGCGTTAATTGAGATTTTTCTTAAGTTCCAAATATTTATCAGTGATCCAAATGCTTTTCTTGCTTTTGATAATCTTTCTTTGATCTCATCTTTAGAATTTCCATTTTGTACCATTTTACTTCAGAGATATGTAAAAACGTGTACATCATCAATCTCCTTGCTTCCAATTTTCCCAGGTTGTTTTTGTTTGTTGTTCATTCTCAACATTTTTTGTTTTTCCTATAGTTATGTGTAGCCCCAGTTTTTGTGCATTGTTATCAACTTGCTGTGGTTTGAATTGTATAACTGATGTTCTGTGACAAGAGTATAATATCATCAGTGAATGTCCACCTCAGTTCTGTTTTCGTATTTTCAACGGATTCTTTCATAATTCAATCGATAGTAAGGCAGAATAGAAAAGATGATAGAATGCAGCCCTGTTTCACACCTGTATTGATTTTCACAGATTACTTTAGCATGGGAATCCATGTAAAGCAAGTTTATTATGCTTATTACCTTGGAATGAATGCCCTAGTGTCGTAGTATGTTCCATAATGTACACAATCGAAAACCTTTTCAAAATCTTTAAAATTTGAATACAGTGGAGGCATTTTGGCCGTTCCAGAAACAAAGAAATAAGGACAAGGAATAGAAAATGTAGAACCAAAATCATGTTTTAATCTTCTCAGGAGTAAATGTCAAAGATAGAGCTAAAGCAGGAGCATGTCCCCTAGTGCATATAAGGCATGAAAAGCTACTAGAAAGTTGGAAATGTATATGCCCATGGCTATTAGAGGTAAATATTAAACTGAAAGGAAGAGAAACTAAATTATTAATAGCTTATGGACCAAACGAAGATGCCACTTAAGACGAAAAATATGTCTTCGAGACCGATTTACAAATAGCTGCAGAGAATCTTAAACACAAACAGAAATTAATGGTTTTGGGAGATTTAACCGCTAGAGTAGGCAACAATATAGAAACGTAAGTAGGAGTAATAGGTAAAGAAGGAGAGACAACAACATCTCCAAATGGAGAGAGGACAATATATTGTTGCCTAAAGAATAACATGAAAATAGCAAACACCTTTTTTTTCCTCACAAAGATATCCACAAATAAACAAGAATAAATGAAAACAGGTGTGAAAAGTCAATGATAGACTACATAACAGCTAGCAGCTCCTTTTTACAGTACATTGGATGCAAGAGTAAACAGAGGAGCAGAAATATTTAGTGATCATCACCTAGTGATTGCCAAAATGAGATTACTGACTAAAGAAAACAAAGAGAAAAGGAAAGAGAAAACAGCTACTAAATGTTTTTTTAAAAGGAACTAAAAAAATCAATAGTAAAACAGATATACCAATCTAAGA
Organism: Doris montereyensis; assembly: GCA_037039925.1. Taxonomy (NCBI): domain Eukaryota; kingdom Metazoa; phylum Mollusca; class Gastropoda; order Nudibranchia; family Dorididae; genus Doris; species Doris montereyensis. The sequence continues at coordinate 248,950 of JAXRKP010000445.1, read as the reverse complement.
TAACATGATTTATCAGTAAAGGCAGATGGATCTTAATGATAGCGCAATAGAAGAAAAGAGGCAAATGTATAAAGACACACTCCTCAGTCGTACTGAAGAGGTCTGTGGTAGGAAACAAATTAAAGGAGGTATGAAAAGAACAGCATGGTGGGATGAGAATGTCAAGACTGAGATCAAAGAAAAGAAGAATACCAGAAAGAAATACTAGCAAACAAAGAGACTAGAGGATACAACAGATTACGGCAATAAAGAACTATCGCCAAAGAGGAAGTGAGGAAAATAGAACAGGAACAATGGGAAGAGTTTGGACAAAAACTTCAAAAAAGCTATCACGGAAATCAAAAGCTGTTCCGGGGAGCAATGAAGAGCATGAGAAAGACCAAAGCATGCCCAATACGACAAATTAAGAATGCCAAAGGAGAAATAATGAAAGAAAACAGCGAAATCATGGAAACATGGAGAAAGTATTTTCACCAATTACATAATCCCTCCAGAACATATGAAACTAGGAGGAAAGATCAATTAGTAAGAGTGACTAGTAATCAAGAGGAGAAATCTGAAGATGTAGATATATCAATGGAAGACATGCAAAAAGCTATAAGAAAAGTGAAATAAGGAAAGGTCCCAGGAGCAGATCAAGTTTATCCTGACATGATAAAAACCAAGGGAGAGAGCAAACAAACTACTACATGCAATATGCCAACAAGCATGGAATTCTAAACAGGTGCCAGACGACTGGAAAAGGGAACGGTAGTACCAATAGATAAGAAAAGATCAACTATGAAATGCTCAAAGTATAGACGGATATCACTACTTAGCGTTCCAGGAAAAGTGTATGCCAAGATTCAGGAAATGAGACAAAGGAAAAGAGTAGAGGATCAGATTGAAAAGAACATCAGAGTGGACAAGACCACATATTTACAATAAGACAAATAATAGAAAAATTCCTTGAGAGAAACTGTTTTATTGACTTAGAAAAGGCATTTGACACTGCAAGGAGGGACAAACTATGGCATTCCTAAAGGAATACAGCGTAGAGAAAAAATGTAATAGAAGCCATTAAAACTATTTATACTAAACCATGTGCAGTGAGAGTAGCTGGAAACACATCTGAAGAATTTTACGTAGATATAGGGGTAAGACAGGGTTGTATCCTGAGTCCTCTTTTGTTTATCACATTTATGGATTCAGTCGCAAAGGCATCCTCATAAATGAAGAAAATAAATGTAGGTGTGTTGAAGCTCCAACAAGTAAATATATTAATCCTTTCATTTGCCAATGATTTAGTTCTGTTTTGGAAAACCAGAACGTGACCTTCAGTCCAATATCAACATTATGAACAATGAACTAATTAAAAGAGAAATGAAAGTAAATGCAAAGAAAACCAAAACAATTCTAGTATCTAGGGAAGCTAAAACAAAAAATCTAGAATTGGGCAAGGAGAATGTAGAACAAGTTCACAGCTACAATTACCTAGGATTAATGATTAACTCAGAGGGAAAACTAAGAGAACAAATCAACCAGAGAATCCAAAAGGCAAGTGCGATTTATAATCATCTAGGAAATGCATTTGTAGGTAAACAATAATTGTCAACAAAAACCAAAATGGCAGTATGCAACACTGTTTATTTACGTTTAAAGATGGTTCCTCCAATTAGTAAATTGTTTTCTTAGCAAAATTCCGCCAAACGTTCTCCATTGTCATTCCTTTCTGCAGCTAGTCCTTCACGTCCCACGATATGTTCTGTTTGATTATAAACTTTTTCCATTTTTGATTTTTTTCAATGCCATTTAAATCACCAAGAAAAATAAGAAGATCATGTCTTGGGGTCTTTTGTACTGTGCTGTTAAGCCAATCATAGAACTGTTCTTTCTCCTCCTCACTTTTGTCTTCTTGTGGTGCGTAACTCACGATGATGGTCATCTTTGCGTATTTAGATTTAAACCTATCTTTCATTAATCTTTTACCCATGGATTCTTATTCCAACGAAGTCTTTTTTTTCTCGATGTTTGATAATATCAGGGCAACTCCATTCATATGTTGATTGTCTTCTCTTCCTGAGTAGAGGATCGCATGACCAGTAGCATGATCTCTTTGGCCATTGTCAGTCCATCGTGATTCGCAATAGACAGGATATCTATTTTATATTTCTCCATTTATTTATTGTTTGTACAAGTGTTCCTGTCTGATAAAGTGTACGCAGATAACATGCAACCACCAAAGTTGATTGTTTTGGATTCAGAAGATTTGACATAGTCTGGTTGCTGTCTTCCTTTCGGTCCATCATTGGTAGAGTGTTCTTGATCGCCAGTCCAGTCTGGTTTTGTTGAGCTGCGGATCCAGAACTCTGTGTGTAAATCTTTCCTTCACCTGTATCCTTGTATTTTAACCCATTGTCGGTTTCTGTAACATTTGTATTTTTACAAGATAGGGGCGTTAACCCTATGCCTAACCCCGATCCTGGAGGACCAGGATATATTTTGGAGATTCACTCCTATACAGGTAGCTTTCCCAAGCTCATGAGCCCTGTCTGCCTGTGGTTTGAAATCGGAGTTTTCCTTCTCCTAGACAAATTGTCTTTCCAGGTTAACGAGTTTTGTCCACCGGGAAATGTTATAAAGGCACATCGGTTCCCCCGTTAGCCACCTCATCGAACATCCGGAGAATTTTCTAGGACTGAGTTCCTACTCTGCAGCCCCACTCCGTCCTCACTTGCTAACGCCTCCGCGTCTTCGCATCTGACCTCTACATCTAGAGGATATTCCCCTTTCCGCAACTTGGGGACGCGTATGGTAGGAGATGGTCGCCCCCGCAGAATAGGGAACATTTCCTCCCCCAGATTTTCTCTTTCACGTTACAACGCCTATTATCATCTATTCTCTGAGTTTTGTAATCAATACACAGTTGAAAAAAAAACTATCAAATTTCTTGAAAAACATAAAGAAGACTTATTAGAAAGGGAAGGGTTGTCTAGATCAGGCACATGAAGAAGATGGAGATACGCATACACCTGGGGTTCATTGACTTAAAGAAAGATCCTAAATATGTTTCATCTTTGAATTTAATAGCATTTCTTCCTTTTTTCCTGATTTTCTCAGTTTTCCTTTTTCGGCTCATGGTGCCTACTTTGAGAAGTCCTTTGTCCACCACTTATGGTCAGAATGCTCTGAAACTCGGTACACTATTTGTTTATATAGATTTACTTCTCTTTGTCATGGACCTAAATTGGTGTTGAAATGCAATACCACTTTTGTGCTATACTTCCCATGCATACTACTTAGGTAAATGAAATTAGATATCTTTTTTCGTTTCTTCGTTTGCCTCATATTTCTTTTGATTCCATGTAGTGAAATTTGATTTCTAGTAACGTTAGGAGGGAGTATGTCTATCTGAGAGCTTACATAACAAATCTCAACTCAGTATCTGGAAAATGAATTGTTGTAACGATTTTAAAAACCCATGTGTTTTCTCCTTTGCGACAGCCCTTTTGAATACCTAATTTGCAGAATTATAAAATTATATTCACGTTTCCCATTCTCTCTTCATAAGGAAAAGTTTTACATATTAAAGAAGAAATCCAATAGTTAGAAATGTCACCCTTTTCTCACTACAGCTTCCTTAAATTTATTCGATTTTGCATCGCTTGCATTTCAATGCAGTGAAAAGTAATAATAATTTGATTTCGGTCATTTTTATCGTTACAATTGTTAACATTGACAAAGTCGTTATACTAGGTTAAATAACAACCAGTTGCTCTTTGGTAAATGAATGTATGCAATGTGTTCTACACTTTGGGCTACTAGAGAGCCCATATCACATGGAAAAGGCAACGGTTATGATATATACTGCGACGTTCAGCCCCAGTGGGCGGAACGGTGAAGTTGCATTCAAGAGAACTATTTTTGATACTTCTCTTACGTGACCCTAAATCTGACAGCTGGCCTTGGAAAAAAAATAATTATGCATGGTATATGATTAAATCGTCAATAGTTCTAGTTATTGTGTTTTTGTTTTTTTTTAACAACAAATTCATGTATATTTGTGAATATCTTTATGTTTAAGATAGTTCCTCCAATGAGTAAATCTTTCTTCTATAACTCTCTTCCATTTTTTATTTGTTCTCTTCTTCGAGTCTCCTTTATTTTACCCTGAGATCACCGGAATGCTGGAAAGGGTTTACTTCAAAGAGAGACAAAATTTAATTGCTCTCCTTTCAGGAAAATTTGACTTTTGATTTTGACGTGTGAGCCTTCTAAGACTCACTACAGCTTTGTTATTCATTTATTGTAAAACTGTTTTCACCAGTCTGCAGATTTTGAAATTCCATTTCCGATGAGTTTTTATATGGAGTGCTGTGTTGTTTATGAAAACGCCATTTCATCTTTACAAAAGTACACTTTATTTTGCTGTTGTGTATGTTATATTTAATTTCATTTCTTTGGTTGATTTTCATGTTCTCATGTCTCCCAACTTTCTATTCACGCCCCTTTTCTTTTAGCATACATCTCTTTTCTTTCTATCTAATTTCTAACTCTCTCTCTCTCTCTCTCTCTCTCTCTCTCTCTCTCTCTCTCTCTCTCTCTCTCTCTCTCTCTCTCTCTCTCTCTCTCTCTCTCTCTCTCTCTCTCTCTCTCTCTCTCTCTCTCTCTCTCTCTCTCTCTCTCTCTCTCTCTCTTCACTACTCAGACCTTGATTTCGTACGTGTAGATTTTAAAACCGCCAATGGATTTTTGACGAGCATCACCACTACGCGAAGATTCCTATTTTTCGTTGCTTTCGTCATCCTGCAAATTTTCTTTTTACATAATATTATTCTATAAATATAGAACATATACAACAACAAAAAAGGAAACATAACTGGTGATGGTGGTGGTTAACTCAGTGCGACACATAATTATAATATATGAGTATATATTTACTGTTGTGTGTCTGTAACAGTCAAAGCAGTCAATACGTGACAGACCATTGCTACAGGCTACCTTGATAAGAGTGGGTCAGGGCCAGAAACATAACGGTAGGAAAGCAGAATGTATAACTTCTTTTGCAAGGATCACAGCATTTAAAGATATGTCTTCTAAGAAGAAAAGTTATAAAACAACAAGACCAACAGCAACAAAAACAACAAAACAACAAAATGGTTTACTTTGAATTACAAATAAATTCTCCTTCATAATGTTTGTACGTTCACGTTGCGGCTTTCATTGCGTAAGAAAAGTAAAGGAGAAAAGAATTACCCTTATCATTATTTTAACATTGCTTTTAAAATGTGATTGCAGCTATAACAATTTTAGTGATAAAACAATGACAGTTGCCAACAAAAAAACGTACGATAAGGTAAGACAACTTATGAAAGTGCGACAGTTGACAGGAAGAGAATTGGTAGTGATATGTTCAAGTGGCTCTTGAAACCAAGCAAAAAACTTAGCCTGCAACTAATTACTATGCGAGTGTGTACTACTGCAAGTATATCATGGAAAGAATAATACGAAGGAGCCACAGTGGAGTGAAGTCAAAGGCGAAATGTGACAATAAGTGACTACTCCACGAATAAAGACAGAACAAACACGTGACGTTTCGGATATAACCATTCGTCAGACAACAAACGAGAAATATCTAGAATCTAGATCTAAGTACTACCTCAGGCATCACACAATGTGATATCAGAAGAAAAACATAAAGGAGAAAGAAAGAAAGAAAAAGACAGTATGACAAAGAAGATGACTATAGATCTAGATGTATTAGCAATTTTTAAAAAGATAAATAACGTAAACAACAAAGAGATGTGGCAATGTGAACTATCTAAATAGCTGTGAATAATACGAAGGAGCCACAGTGGAGTGAAGTCAAAGGAGAAATATGACAATAAGTGACAACTCCACGAATAAAGACAGAACAAACACGTGACGTTTCGGGTATAACCCTTCGTCAGACAACGAATGAGAAATATCTAGAATCTATATCAAATACTACCTCAGGCATCAAATAATGTGATGTCAGAAGAAAAACATAAAGGAGAAAGAAAGAAAGAAAAAGACAGTATGACAAAGAAGATGACTATATATCTAAATCTATTAGCAATTTTTTTAAAAGATAAATAACGTAAACAACAAAGAGATGTGGCAATGTGAACTATCTAAATAGCTGTGAATAATACGAATGAGCCATAGTTGAGTGAAGTCAAAGGCGAAATATGACAAGAACTGACAACTCCACTAATAAAGACAGAACAAACACGTGACGTTTCGGGTATAACCCTTCGTCAGACAACAAACGAGAAATATCTAGAATCTAGATCTAAGTACTACCTCAGGCATCACACAATGTGATGTCAGAAGAAAAACATAAAGGAGAAAAAAAGAAAAGAAAAGACAGATGACAAAGAAGATGACTATATATCTAGATTCTAGATATTTCTCGTTTGTTGTCTGACAAAAGGATTATACCCGAAACGTCACGTGTTTGTTCTGTCTTTATTAGTGGAGTTGTCACTTATTATTGTCATATTTCATCATGGAAAGAAGTATCTTGTATTCAGCACCTATAAAAAAAACAACAACTATAAGATGTGAGACATTGTTGACAGCTTTGTTCTTTCCTGGTAGTAATAGCAATAATAATATTATTTCAGCTATGCCGACTTTTAAGCAGTGAAATTTTGCAATTGAAAACGCAGCATAATGACACATATGCACACTCATACAATATAGTAACCGTCAGTGAATTAAAGTGCATTGTTCTTGAATCGATATATATATATCTACGTTAAAAAGATATGTTTTCAAATGTGTCTTGAAATGAGCAATGGTGCTCGGATGTCTTAAATTTGTTGGCAATGAATTTAAATTTTTTTGGGAGGAGGGGAGGGGGGCGCTAAACGAAAAATAATCTTTCTTTCCAATTTTTCAAGACATGTGAGGTTTTATTAAGGTTTTTGTGTCTTCTGAGGATCTAAGCTGTTTTGGTGGAGTATAAACATTCAAGAGATGTTTCCAAATAAATGGGGCCTTGACCATTCTCCTTTTCTTTTTCTTCATGTGCCGAGTCTGAAGCAGGAATTGGAGATACTGGACCTCCTCTCTTCTCTGTCATTCGAGGATCTAATGAAATTGTTGTTTCTGATGTTTTTACTTATGACCCAGTTGTTTAGACTTTTTAGGTATGTTTCTCTTCATCTTCCTCTGTTTTTTTCCCCAAGATCTTTCTTAACATGTTTAATTGTTTTCGTCCTCCCATCCTATTCATATGTCCAGTGAGCTTCCTTTGCCTTCTTCGAATATTTGTTACAAGTGCTCTTTTTGTCCTGCAAAGGCCAGGGTCTCCCCATTTAAATGTTTTTCTTCCCATGATATTTTCAATATTCTATGTGGGAACCAAATTTCTACAGCTAATAATCCCATCGTTTTTTTTTTGGTTATTAACCAGCAGTCGCAGCCATACATGAATATTGACCCCACATAGGCCTTTAAAACTTTTATTTCTGTATCCCTTGTCAAATTTCTATTTTTCGTGGCCAGATTTATTTTTGTAAAAGCATTTTTGACATTGCAATCACTTCCTGATCTCTGTATCATATCGTCCATCAGATGTTATCATGTATCCAAGGTACTTGAAGTTGTTTATTTGTTTAATTGCCCCTGCGTTTCTTTGAATATTGCGTCTTGGAATAATCTATTTCTTCATTGTAACGATGCATTCTGTTTTTCCTTTGTTTAATTTTAGTTTTTGGCTGCACTGTCCTCTACGACCACGTCAAGAATACTTTGTAGACTTTCCTCGGATTCTGCGATTAATGCTGTGCCGTCTGTATATTTAATATAAGCCTTTCAAAATCTGAACTAAAATCCCTCTCCAATCATCACCTATAACAATAGCATACAAACAAACAAGGAATTTACATATTTAAGCAGCGTTGTCACAAGTAGCGGAGGAGCTGACAAAGACATTAATAGACGTTAAAACAAAGCAAGAAATTCCTTCAAACTACTTCAAAATGTAAGGAAAACAAAAGAATATAATATTAAAACAACTTTAAAAATCCACCAAAGCTGTGTCCTATCAACTCTACTATATGGATCTGAATTCTGGAGGGTGGCGGACAGAGACATGACCAAGGTATCCTCATTCCACACCAAATGCCTGCGAAAAATCCAAAATTTCAAACACGACTCTCTTCTCCGAAAATGCAGAATAGACCACATGCAAGACATCCTGCTTAAAAGAAGATGGAGATGGATAGGGCATGTTTTAAGAAAAGATGAAGGAGCATCACCAAGACTTCCCTACATTAGACCACTGGAGAGAAAAGGAAACGTGGCAGATCAAAGACAACTTGGAGAAGAACAGCAGAGAATGAAATTAAAGACTGGGGCGAAACCTGGAATTCCATAAAGACTCTTGCCATGAAAAGAGAGAGATGGAGATCCTTCATTGCTGCCCTACATGCTAACTGACACAATGGGCAGTAAGTAAGTAAGTAAGTCTGCACATTTCAGGTTATTTCGATTTACTCCTCCAACTTTTATTCCAGCAGTTGTTTCAAGAGTTTCCAAAATCATTTCACTGCAGAGATTGAATAGGTCTGGTGACATGTCATACCCGTGTCTGACTCCTCTTCTGATTGACTTTTCTTCATTATATTCACCATCCATTATTATTGCTACTGCTTGTTCCCAGTACATGTTTCTTAGGAGCCTTAGGTTTTCCCCATCTATATTCAGTTCATTCAGTATCTTGAAAAGTGCTTCAAGTCTTACTTTGTCGAAAGCCTATAGAGTAGCCAATAAGGCATATAGTCTTTCGGCACCTCCATGTTCCTTTCTATTATCATTGTGAGTGTAAATATAGTACTATCTGCCTTAAAACCAAATTCTGTCTCTGAAATATCTGGCCTTATCTTGCTTCTTAACCTTGTCATTACTATTCTTTTAGAGGATTTTCATGGCATGACTCCATACGCCGATCATACTATGACATTCACAATCTCTTGTTCCTGGTTTCTTTGGAAGCGTAATAAATAAAGACGATTTCATATCCCTCACCATTAAGGTATATAAACCAATCTCAGGATCTCTTAAAAAATGATTTTCTAAGCTGAAAACCAGTGCAATGCGACTAAAAGCTTTGTCGATGAGGAACGTCTCATCTTTTAGAGTGCTTATTCGGCTGCATTGTTCTGTGCCCCTTTGCGAGTGATTTAGTTTTTCAATTGTGATATTGGCTGGAGGAATATTACAACATTCTAATTTGGACAAAACTAAGGTCTTATTTCACTGATTCTTTTAATATCAACATACATTATTTTTGCTATATGTTTATCTGTTTTGACATCAACAGCACATTTTCAACTAAAACTCCAAGATCGTTTACATTGGTGGAGAAATTGATAACACTATCAGAGATCAAGATGTTGTCAGAGCTTTGGATTCAAGTTGGTTTTTACGTCCGCATAAGAGTAGCCTAATTTTGTTTTGTATTCATTTAATTTGCGCCCATCCATTTTTTATGGATGCAATATTCAGATTAGATATCGTAATATGAACGTTTGAACAGTGTACGCCACCATGAAGCTGGGTGTCGTCGACATACTAATGAAAAAAAAATGTATATCAAATTGATTTGTTACATTTAAAAGGGTTTTCATATACAAGAGCCTTCGGGGGGGGGGGGGACACCATATGTCATGAGATGACATCCTGCTTGAAAGAAGAAGAAGAAGAAGAAGAAAGAAGAAGAAGAAGAAGAAGAAGAAGAAGAAGAAGAAGAAGAAGAAGAAGAAGAAGAAGAAGAAGAAGAAGAAGAAGAAGAAGAAGAAGAAGAAGAAGAAGAAGAAGAAGAAGAAGAAGAAGAAGAAGAAGAAGAAGAAGAAGAAGAAGAAGAAGAAGAAGAAGAAGAAGAAGAAGAAGAAGAAGAAGAAGAAGAAGAAGAAGAAGAAGAAGAAAAGAAGAAAAAGAAGAAGAAGAAGAAGAAGGAAGAAAAAAGAAGAAGAAGAAGAAGAAGAAGAAGAAGAAGAAGAAGAAGAAGAAGAAGAAGAAGAAGAAGAAGAAGAAGAAGAAGAAGAAGAAGAAGAAGAAGAAGAAGAAGAAGAAGAAGAAGAAGAAGAAGAAGAAGAAGAAGAAGAAGAAGAAAAGAGGAAGAAGAAGAAGTAGATGGAATTTAACACCATTCATCACAACAGACTGATGGCGCTTAGTCAAATAAGATCTGAACAATTCCAGAGCTACACCTATTATGCCGAAAGTCAAGTCAAGTGTCGTCTACAGGATGCCATAGTCAATGGTGTAAAATGCAACAGACAAATCGAGCATACATAAATGGTATCATCATTAACATCAACAGGCATATATAAATCATCCCTTACTTTCAGTAAGACTGTGTCATTGCTATGGTTTTGACGATTAGCAAACTTATTGCGTTCAAGTAAGTGGGTGCTACTGACCTAAGGCACACATTGGTTAAGTACTACTCTACTTTTTCTGATGTTTTGGAAAGAAAGGGTACGTTTTTCCGTGTGTTGATATCAAGATTCCACAATGGTTTCACTTGTGCAATTTTGAAAGAAATCCGGAAATTTTCCATTTAGCAAATACAAATTGATTATCTCTGTTATATAAGGTATCGTTTCATCTACGGGCGAAAATAAGAAAGAAATTGGCAAGGATTTAACACCGTTATGTTGCACAGAATATGGATCATCAAAACAAGTTGCCCACATGAAGTCATGATCCCAGCTTTTTTTCGTTGTTTGCAATCTTTACGAAGAAACACTTGAACAATATTCTAAAACAATTCTTTTGTTTTGATTCACAAGAGCATTGTTCCTATTGTAGGTCAATGTGTTACATGACTTTTAGCAATTTCCTCCATGGACTTCACTACGTTACAGTATACTGGAATTCTGCCACTCGTTAAAGCAATACCTAAGCCTCTTGTTATTATTAAAACATAGAGAGAGAGAGAGAGAGAGAGAGAGAGAGAGAGAGAGAGAGAGAGAGAGAGAGAGAGAGAGAGAGAGAGAGAGAGAGAGAGTGGGAGGGAGAGAGAGGTAAAACAGCAAGGGGAGACAGACAGACAGACAGACAGACACATAGAAAGATGAAGAGTCAGAAAGCGTAGAGTAGAAGGAGATCGAGGGAGAAATAGAGCGAGAAGAGAAAGAGAAAACAGAGAAAGACAGAGACAGAGACACAGACAGAGACAGAGACAGAGACAGAGGCAGACAGAGACATATACACAGACAGAGACATAGAGAGACACACACAGACATATAGACAGACAGGCAGACAGACAGACGGAAACATACTGAGACACAGACATTCAGACAGAGACGGAGAGAGAACGAGAGAGAGAGAGACATAGAGATAGACAGAGATAGAGAGATAGAGAGAGAGAGAGAGAGAGAGAGAGAGAGAGAGAGAGAGAGAGAGAGAGAGAGAGAGAGAGAGAGAGAGAG
>JAXRKP010000445.1:222500-235000 GCA_037039925.1 Doris montereyensis | reverse complement strand
TCTTCTTCTTCTTCTTCTTCTTCTTCTTCTTCTTGGCTTCTTCTTCTTCTTCTTCTTCTTCTTCTTCTTCTTCTTCTTCTTCTTCTTCTTCTTCTTCTTCTTCTTCTTCTTCTTCTTCTTCTTCTTCTTCTTCTTCTTCTTCTTCTTCTTCTTCTTCTTCTTCTTCTTCTTCTTCTTGTATTATTATTATTATTATTATTTTTCTTCTTCTTCTTCTTCTTCTTCTTCTTCTTCTTCTTCTTCTTCTTCTTCTTCTTCTTCTTCTTCTTCTCCTTCTTCTTCTTCTTCTTCTTCTTCTTCTTCTTCTTCTTCTTCTTCTTCTTCTTCTTCTTCTTCTTCTTCTTCTTCTTCTCCTCCTCCTGCTCCTCTTCTTCTTCTTCTTCGTCTTCTTCTTCTTCTTCTTCTTCTTCTTCTTCTTCTTCTTCTTCTTCTTCTTCTTCTTCTTCTTCTTCTTCTTCTTCTTCTTCTTCTTCTTCTTCTTCTTCTTCTTCTTCTTCTTCTTTGTCTTCTTCTTTTTTGTTTTTTGTTTTTTTGTTTCGTTTTTTTGTGCCTTTATTATTGTGTTTTTATCAAATTAATAACAGTTTACTTAGGAATAATAATAAAAATGCGAGGGTCTTGTGTTCTGACAGTTCTGTAGTGCGTTTTGGACTGATGTATGGACAATACTCACGATTAGATACGTTTAAAGACTATATAATTCTACTGACTTATTATACAAAGGAAGAATGCAATTTGACAAAGACAAATCATGCTGATCAAGCTTGTAAATCTGGAGTTATTTTCTGCTACAACTATGCAATGTCTCGATAATCAGGCGTTTACTGCTACTGCTATCGGTATATTGCTGTACGTCATCATAATACTCCATTTTCAATAAAAAAAAAAAAAAATCTTTCTCATCTTACTATAACTTGGCAGGTGTCGTCGACTACATGTTTGCTATATAGCTGTTATCTTCACTGTTTTTACGGTGAAATTCAGTATCATTTTGTTTTTCACACAATATTCAATTATAAAATCTCTGTTTCCCCAAAAATGGAGTGTGATCTTTCGTAGAGATTTAATACAAGTTTCATGTAGCTGTTGTTGCGTTCGGGCTGTGTGACGTCAATGTCCTGTGTCTTTCTTGATTTTGGATATCTGCATGTGTATTTTACTGCTGTCAAATTGCTCAATCTTGTCACTATGGCATGCGTGATTACTTTTGTGTTGCTGATCTTCGATGGAGTAGTAGAATTAACATCTCGTGAGCTTGTGTTTTCCTCAAGGCTTTCAATGTCTGATGTGTGCTGCCTCTCGCTGTGTGTGCCCTCATTGTCGGATGTGTCGGTGTCGCTTTGTGTACTTTCTTGCTCTGTTGTGTTGTTTTGATTCTCTATATCGTCAAGGTTGTTTGATAGCTGTATGGCCTTGGCTTGTTTATGTTATGTTAGTCCTAGCTTTGGTCTGACGTTATTCGATGTCATCGTATTCGATTGTTTAGAATGGTTTTGGTTATTATGATGGGTTGACTTTCTTGTCGTGTTGCATTATCTATCCAATAAATCTTTTCATTGTTTCTTTAGTTGAGCTATCGGGGAGCTGGTGATACATTATTGCGTGAAAAACAACGCTATCTTACTGTGTACCTGATTTTCGAGTTGATTGTCTTTTCCTATCATTATCATTAGTATTAGTTTATTATTATCAATATGATTATTATTATTATTATTATTATTATTATTATTATTATTATGTTTATTATTATTATTATTATTATTATTTGTAATTATTATTAATAATCATTATAATAATAATTATGATTAATATTACTATTATTATTGTCATTATGTCATCACAATGAAGGACATTATGGTGCGTTATTATTTCCATTATTTTGTATTATTATTGATTATTATTATAAAATCTTGTTATTACATTCCAACATTGTCGGTAATCCGGTTAACTGGCAGATGTCTTATGTCCAAACAATAACAAAAACTAAGTGAAAAAATGGCGATTGCTCGCCACAGCCCGTCTTTCTTGCTCGGTACTCAAACCGGAAGTCACAGTATCATTGTTATTTTTATTATTATTATTATTGTTGTATTAGTAGTAGTAGCAGCAGTAGTAGCAGTAGCAGTAGCAGTAGTAGTAGCAGCAGCAGCAGTAGTAGTAGTAGTAGTAGTAGTAGTTATTATTGCAGCAACAGCAGCAGCAGCAGTAGCTGCAGCAGCAGTAGCAGCAGTAGCAGCAGCAGCAATAGCAGCAGCAGTTTCAGCTGTTAGTTAGTGCAGTCAGCAAAGCAAAAATAGCAGCAGTTTCAGCAGCAGTTAGCAACAGCAGCTGTCACTAGCAGCAGCAGCAGTGTTTCATCTTGTTAATGTAGTAGTGTCAGCAAAAATACCAACTTGTTTCAGCTGTTGTTAATAGTTAGTTTCACTAAAAGAAATAGCAGCAGTTTCATATTGTTAATGTCTAGTGTCACTAAAGAAGCACCAACTTGTTTCATATTGTTAGCAGCTAGTGTCACAAAAGCAGTAGCAGTAGCAGTAGTATTGTTAGCAGTCTAGTGTCACAAGTAATAGTAAGCAGTAGTAGTAGTTAGTATAGTAGTAGCAAAATTAATATTATTATTATTATTATTATTATTATTAAGTATTAAAATTAATATTATTATTATTATTATTGTGGTTGTTCTTAATATTATATTTCATTATTATTATTATTATTATTATTATTATTATTATTATTATTATTATTATTATTATTATTATTATTATTATTATTATTATTATTATTATTATTATTATTATTATTATATTCGCCAGGGGATTGAACTTAACATCTATTTCAGATATTGTAATGTTACAAAGAAAACATGTAAATCTCCTATGGGGAACGTATTTTAATATCATAGCAGTTTTCAGTAGTAGTAGTAGTAGTAGTAGTAGTAGTAGTAGTAGTAGTAATAATAAAGCCAGTAGTAGTCGTAGTAGTAGTAGTAGTAGTAGTAGTAGTAGTAATAGTAGTCATAGTAGTGGTGGTAGTCTGTAGCAGTAGGTAGTAGTAGTAGTAATAATAGTAGTAGTAGTAGTAGTAATAGTAGTAGTAGTAGTAGTAGTAGTAGTAGTAGTAGTCGTCGTCAGTAGAAGTAGTAGTAGGCGTAGTAGTAGTAGTAGTAAAAGTAGTAGTAGTAGTAGGTGCTAGTGGTAGTTGTAGTAGTGGTAGTAGTAGCCGTAATGTAGTCGTAGTAGTAGTAGTATTAGTAGCAGCAGCAGTAGTAGTAGTAATAGTAGTAGTAGTAGTAGTAGTAGAAGTAGCAGTATTAGTTGTAGTAGCAGTGGTAGTAGTAATAGTAGTAGTGGCAGCAGTAGTAGTCAGTAGCAGTAGCAGTAGTGGTATTGTTAATTGTAGTAATTTGTATTAGTAGTAGTAATAGTAGTCGTAGTAGTAGTACATGATGGATGATGTGAAAGGCCTATAGGAACAAAGACGAAATAAATACAAGGAAAAGACAGAAAATAGTCCTTGTACCACGAATCGAACCTGGTGACCTCTGCGTAGTAGCCCAGTAGACTCGCAATGAAAAGAAAGTAGGGCCACCAACCGTAGTAACTAGTACTGAGTCATCAGTAGTAGTAGTAGTAGTAGTGATAGTAGTAGTAGTAGTGGTAGTAGTAGTAGTAGTCGTCGTCAGTACTAGTAGTAGCAGTGCAGTACTAGTAGTAGTAGTAGTAGTAGTAGTAGTATTAGTAATAGTAATATTAGCAGTTGAGTACAGAATAGTAGTAGCAGCAGCAGCCCAGCAGCAACAGCAGCAGCAGCAGCAGTAGTAGACAGTTCAGTACTGTGCAGCAAATAGCTCCAGATTTACAGAAGCAGCAGCACTGTCAGCAGTAGTGGCAGTACTAGTAGATAGCAGCAGCAGTTGCCTAGCAGTGGCAGCAGCAGCAGCAGCAGCAGCAGCAGCAGCAGTAGTATTAGTAATGGTAGCAGCAGCTTTAGTAGTAGTAGTAGTAGTAGTAGTAGTAGTGGTAGTAGTAGTAGTAGTAGTAGTAGTAGTAGTAGTGGTAGTAGTGTTAGTAGTAGTAGTAGTAGCAGTAGTAAGTAGTAGCAGCAATGGTAGTAGCAGTAGTAGTGTTAGTAGTAGTAGGCAGTAGTAGTAGTAGTAGCAGTAGCAGTGGTAGCAGTGGCAGTAGTAGCAGTAGTAGGCAGTAGTAGTAGTAGTAGCAGTAGCAGTAGCAGTAGCAGTAGCAGTAGTAGTAGTAGTCCTAGCTCTAGATCAGTGCTTGTCAACCTGGGCGATACCGCCCACTAGTGTGCGTTTTGAGATTTTTGGTGAGAGGTGGGAGATTTTGAGAGCGAATGGGCGGTAGTTTTTGGGTTCTGTGTTATTAGTTGATGGAATAAATGATGTAGATGTAAATGTTTATGATATCAATATTAATATCAATTAACATATATCAAAGGAGAATGAATATTTTTAGAGTAAAAACATACTTTGATAAACTGTCAATGTGCAACATAAGTACGTGTGCGACTGATGGAGCGTGAGCCATGGTTGAACGATATCGTAGATTTTGTTTCTATTCTAAAGGTTGAGGTTCCTGATGTATGGTGCATGCATTGCATTGTTCATCGACAACATTTTGGTCCAAATACCTCGACGCAATATTCAACGATTCAGTAAGTATAATAATACAATCGATTAATGGATTAAAGGATGATGCACAACAACAAAAAACGACCGTCTGTTCCGACAGCTGTGCCGAGACAACGATGACCAATTTCTTCAGTTCTCTGCACATTGAGAATCGATGGCTAACAAAGGCCTTACTTGTTTATCTCAGCTCTATGACCGATCATCGAGTTCTTCGAACAAGAAAACGAATTCCTACCTTTTGCAATCTGCTCAAGAAAGTGAGAAATGATGCATTCTAACCAGCATTTACATAAAATTTAACTAAACGAATATCCAGCTTAGAGGGAAATGTTACATTAATTGATTAGTTCAAAGCGGGTGATATCAGCTTTTTACGAATCAATATTATCAGAGTTGAACTACATCCAACAGATTTATCTAATGACGATTTGCAAACTTTCAGACCACTGAAACTGGGCATAGAAAAAGATTACAGGACATTTTGACATTAAATATTCCTGATTGTAGGGCCGACCTGTTCGTTGCAAATCCAACGGCAGCGGGTGAAAACTGTGAGGGGGGGGGCTCGGAGTTGAAACAGGACCAGCAGAGCAAGTGAGGAGCAAGTGAGGAGGGGGAGGGTCTTAGAGTTGAAACAGAACCAGAACAGGGGTTCTTGGAGTTGAAACAGGACCAATAGAACAAGTGATGAGTTGCTCTTGGAGTTGAAACAGGACCAATAGAACAAGTGATGAGTTGCTCTTGGAGTTGAAACAGGACCAATAGAACAAGTGATGAGTTGCTCTTGAGTTGAAACAGGACCAAAAGAGCAAGTGAGGAGGGTTCTTGTTTTTTGTTGTTTTTTGTTGTTGGGGAAAGGGGGGGGTTAATGAAACGCTGGTCTCCAAATACCAAGCACAATGAGGTTCCCATCACACGATTTAAATAAGTTTTTTGGTGCATGTGCCATATAGGCCTACAACAGTTTCCAATCTTTTCACTACCGTATGGATTAACTTTGGGAAATAAATTCTGTAACTGAAATTACAGAAACAAACAAACAAACATCGGAGCAAAATCGTTTTCTTTTCTTTGTTTTAATCATAAATTCACGATAGACTTGGGCAAGAGGGTTGAGTTTGCGATACGGAAATTTAAAACACAAAAATACATAAAGTGGTCGAGAGTGCAAAAGATTGACGACTGCTAACATAAATGAAGGCTGTGTCGGAGCAAAACTAAAATAATTGATTAGTCATTTCGAAAATATTTCATTGTTTTAAAGGTCAAATGGCACATCTGTATGACATTTTGTAACCTTTTCAAAACGGGGACCTAATTGGTTGAGATATAAAGACGTTAGGTCGAATCGCATTTTGGGTATGTCTCTATTATACAAATTAGATTAAGTTATCACTATTGTCATTATCAACACTATTATTATTAATATCATCCTCATCATCATCATCATCATCATCATCATCATCATCATCATCATCATCATCCTCGTCATAATAATAATAATAATAATTATTATTATTATTATTATTAGTGTTATTGTTATTCTTGTTGTTGTTCTCGTCGAGTCGTCGTTGTCGTCATCATCATCATCATCCTCATCCTCATCATTATTATCATTATTATCATCATTATTATTATTATTTTTGCGATTATTATTATTGTTATCATTAATATTGTTTTTCTATTATTATTATTATTATTATTATTATTATTATTATTATTATTATTATTATTATTATTATTATTATTATTATTATTATTATTATTATTATTATTATTAGTATGTGCCCAGTGTTGCCTGAGTTAACAGGTTATTCTTTTAAAATTGAATTTTTTTTAATTAATTTTTTCGCTTTTGGGGTTGAAAAATTTATAGATTTCTCTATGTATGCTAGAAAACTTTGTGTTGTGACTTTGGCAAATGGCTTTCAAAATCTTTACAAATACAAAGAAGAAAACTAAAGCTCGCGTGGAGTTTTGATGAACTAAAAAGAATACAAATAAATAGATCTCTATTTTTTTATATATCGCAGCTGGGACAAATTCATTATATCGCTCTAACCATTTAGAAATGAGCTGACCAAGATTCATGAAGTATTTTTATAGTGACTCTAGAGATAGATATTATCTACATCTAGATGTAGATGTAGAGCTGTATGCAGATCCCTGATGTAAAATGCTATTCGACATCATTAGATGATAGACTCATTACACGTTAAAGATATATAACAGATGACAGTCGGGCAGTGAACAGGGAAGCAAATGTACGGTGATTAGGCTGTCCGCCCTCCACGAATCTCCTGGCTGATCAAAGGCTAAGGTAGTTAACTCTGACAGAAAACAACATGCTGCCTTGGAGGTCGGTCTTCGTTGACCAAAGGCTAAGGGAGTTAACCCTGACATAAAGGTGAAAAACGATGCCTTGTGTGATGCCTTAGTTAGTGTTTAGATCTAGATCTAAATTCTAGATATTTCTCGGTTGCTGTCTGACAAAGGGTTATACCTGAAACGTTACATGTTTGTTTTGTCTTTATTGGTGGAGTTGTCACTTATTGTCGTTTTTCACCTTTGACTTCAATCCACTGTGGCTCCTTTGTATTATTCCCTGACAAAAATAATAACCTGCTGCCTTGCAGGCTGGTTTTGGACAACCAAAGGCTAAGGGACTTAACCCTGACAGAAAATAACAAGTCCAGGTAGGAGGCCTCAAGGTGGCAGCTCCATTAGCTACCTAGGGTACAGTGGGCTAATGCCCTGCTTATCCAAAACCAAACTGATTCAGAGAAAGAAATATGATATACCTGGCTTGAACTTTCGAAAACGACTCTGGAAAAGAACACGGATTGTGATTTTAGTAGCATGGAACATAAGGGTAATAAATGGAAAAGAATGAGAATTAGCTGAAGGAATTGGAAAAAATTTAAGTAGAACTTTTGGGCATTACAGAAACACAGAAATAAGGACAAGGAATAGAAAATATAGGACTAAATCATACTCTAATCTTGTCAGGAGTATATGTCAAATATAGGGCTAGAGCAGGAGTAGACCTCCTAATGCACAAAAAAGGCAAGAAATGCTACTAGAAAGTTGGAAATTTATAAGCCCACGGCTATTATAGGTAAATATTAAACCAAAAGGAGAGAAATCAAATTATTAATAGCGTATGGACCACACGAAGATGCCACCAAAGAAGAAAAAGTTTTGGGGAGATTTAAATGCTAGAGTAGGCAACAATGTAGAAACATCCGGAGGAGTAATGGGTAAAGAAGGAGAGACAACAACTTTTCCAAATGGAGAGAGACTAATAGATTTTGGCCTAAAGAATAACATGAAAATAGTAAATACCCTTTTCCCTCACAAAGATATTCACACATACACAAGAGCAAATGAAGACATACGTGAAAAGTCAATCATAATTTACTATATAATAATTAGCAGCTCCTTTTACAGTACAATGAGTACAAGAGTAAACAGAGGAGCTGAAATATTTAGTGATCATCACCTAGTTATTGTCAAAATGAAATTATTGACTGGAGAAAACAAACGGAAAAGAAAAAAGAAGAAAGCTGCTAAACTCAAAATAGAAGAACTAAATAAACCATTAGTAAAACAGATATACCAATCAAGGACACACAGATTTATCAGTGAGAGACAGATAGATCTGAATGATAGCACAATAGAAGAAAAATAGCAAATGTATAAATAGACATGCCTCATTTGTACTGAAGAGGTCTGTGGTAGGAAACAAATTAAAGGAGATGGGACAAGAACAGCATGGTCAAATGAGAATGTCAAGACTAAGATCAAAGAAAAAAGGATGCCCGGAAGAAATTCTTGCAAACAAAGAGGCCAGAGGATAGGATAGATTACGTGAATAAAAGAATTATGGCCAAAGAGGAAGTAAGGGAAGCAAAACAGGAACAGTGGGAAGGGTTTGGACAAAGACTTCAAGAAAGCTATCAAGGAAATCGAAAGCTGTTCTGGGAAGCAATGAAGAGCAAGAGAAAAACCCAAGCATGCACAATACGACAAATTAAGAACGCCAAAGGAGAAATAATGAAAGAAGACAGCGAAATCATGGACACATGGAGAAAGTATTTTCAACAATTACATAATCTCTCCAGAATGTATGAAACAAGGAGTAGAGATCAATTAGTGAGAGTAACAAGTAATCCAGATGAGACAGCTGAAGATATTGATATATCAATGGACAAAGTCCAAACAGCTAAAAGAAAAGTGAAAATAGTAAAGGCCCCAGGTTATCCAGAAATGATTAAAGACTAAGGGAGACAGGCAGACAAACTACTACATGCAATATGTCAACAAGCGTGAAAGTCCAAACAGGTGGCAGCGGACTGGAAAAAGGGAACGATAGTACCGATGCAAAAGAAAGGATCAACCATAGAATGCTCAAACTTTAGAGGGCTATCACTACTTAGCGTACAAGAAAAGGTGTATGCCAGAATTCTGGAAATGACACTAAGGAATAGAGAAGAGGATCAGATTGAAGCAACCCGAGCGGATTTAGACGAGGAAAAAGTGTACAAGACATATTTACAATGAGACAAATAATAGAACAATTGCTTGAGAGAAACATTGACTTGCACCCGTGTTTTATTGACTTAGAAAAGGTATTTGTCACTGTGAGGAAGGACGAACTATGGTATTCCTTAAAAGAACACAATGTAGAACAAAATTTAATAGAAGCCATTAAAGTTTTTTACATAAACCAACATGTGCAGTAAGAGTAGCTGGAAATGTATCTGAAGAATGTAGATACAGGAGTAAGACAGGGTTGCATCCTAAGTCCTCTTTTTGCTTAACACATTTATGGATACAGTCGCAAAGGCATCCTCAAAAATGAAGAAAAAGAATGTAGATATGTGGAAGCTCAAATCAGTAAATGTATCAGTGTTTCATTTGCTGATGATTTTGTACTGTTTGGAAATCAGAAAGGGACCTTCAGTCAAATATCAACATGATAAATAATAAATTAAATAAAAAAGGAATGAGAATAAAGGATCTGTGTGGGTGACCATCTCCTACCAGACGCGTCCCTAGATTGCGGATCGGGGAACAGCTGCGAAGACCGAATAAGCAGTCGCGGACAAAAATGGCGTTAGGGGAATTCATCGCCTAAAAAATGCTCTAGATATTCTGTGAAGTGGCTAAAAGGCGAATCGATGCGCCTTTATATCCTCTTCCCGGGTGGGCAAAGCTCGTTAACCTGGAAAGGCAGCTTGTCTAGGAGAATGAAAACTCTGATTTCAAACCATAGGCAGACAGGGCATATGAGCTTGGGAAAGCTATCTGTCTAGGAGTGAATCTCCAAAATAAATCTTGATCCTCCAGGATGGGGATTAGGCATAGGGTTAACGCCCCTATCTTGTAAAAAAAATACAAATATTACAGAAACGGACAATGGATCAAACTACAACGATACAGGTGAAGGAAAGATTGACACACAGAGTTCTGAATCCGCAGTTCAACAAAACAAAACTGGTCTGGCGATCCAGAATCCTGTAGCAATGGTGGATGAAGGTCAAATATGCCACTCCTAAAATAGTCATCAGATGGACCCCTCAGGGAACAAGGAAGAGAGGCTGCCTGCTAGAAATCTGGAGGAGAAGTATCGAAAAAGAGATGATGATCCAGGGATGGACGTTTGGGACAGATGAAAAAATTGGCATCTGATCGTGTTCAATGGCGATCCACTGTGTCGGCCTTATGTGCTGCCCAAGCACCACGACGATAAGAAGAAGAAAAGAGAAATGCAAAGAAAACCAAAACAATGCTAGTAACTAGGAAGCTAAAACACAAAATCTTAAATTGGCCAGGGAGAATTTAGAACAAGTTTAAAAATACAATTATCTAGGAGTAATGATTAACTCAGAGGAAAAACTAAGAGAAGAAATTAACCAGAGAATCCAAAAGGCAATGACAATATATAACCATCTAGGAAAGGCATTTATATGTAAACAAGAATTGTCAACAAAAACCAAAATGACAGTACCCAACAGTTTATTGTCCTACTCTCCTCTATGGCAGTGAAACCTGGACCGTAGACAGTAAAGAATACAGTAGATTACAAGCAGCCGAAATGAAATATCTAAGAAGAGTAGTGGGGAAACTTAAAAGAGACAAAATCAGAAACGCAACAATTAGAGATCAAACCAAAGCAGATGGCATAAAAACTATGATAGAAATAAATCAACTGGGATGGTTTGGGCATGAAAACAATGAATGACAATAGTATGGTTAAATCGGTATACAGTGCTAATATTCAAGGTAAAAGACCAAAAGCAGACCTCGGAGAAAGTGGGAAGAATATATAAAAGAGGCATTAAAGTAATGAAATTTAACTTTTTTGGAATGAAACTGAAAATATCAGGACAGGGCAGTCTGGAGAAAGATCATCTCGGGCATCTAAACTCACACACGGGAAGGTAGAATGGGAGATGATGAAGAAAGAAAGAAAGAAAGAAAGAAAGAAAGAAAGAACAGATGTCAGGAAAATGTAGCTAATCTGTTTTGAACGAGCTACATGATTTTGTTTTGAGTGGACGATATTGTGAATAGATGTTAAACTCTAGTAAATCTAGGTGTTGGGGTGCTACCCTTGTATGAAGAAATCTGCTTTGGCTATTTGAAACAGAATTTTAAAATTTCAACAAAGTAATGCAAATCTAAATTGATTGATCAGTCATCACGAAAAAAATATTTCATCGTTTTATAGTTCATACGCCATTTTCGGTTGAGAAACAAAAATGTGAGGCAGCATCGCACTAATGCTCGTTTGTAATTTAGGTATGACTAAGTACTAAGTACACGTGTATAGTCAGTAGGTCGATTACAAGATGTTTATTCGTTGAACGAACGCTTTGGCAGATCGCATAAAAATTTATACGAAGTATTATTAGTCATCACCAAAAATAGATACTTAATACGAAAAAAAATACTGAAACAAAAAAATTGAACAATACATGCAATGGTGTTATAGTAAACAGAAGAGAATTGGGTAGATATAACATGAACGTCAATGACAAGTAGGCAGCAGTCCACTTTCATTTACTAATTTAACAAAGTTTGGTGACAAGCTGCTTGTGCCGATCCTTAACGCCGAGTGAATATTTTATTCTGTGAGAAGCGATCTGTTATTTGACTTGTTGATTTTTTTTTTGCTCAGCAAATCTGCTCTCAAATGTAAATTGAGGCAAACAATATAAATATATTTTAGGCAAAATGTTTTAGATTTTGAGACTTCCGAAAAAAAGATGTGCATGGAATTCAAATCAATGACTTGGTTTCAAAACGTGTCTTCAAACCGTTGTCGGCTTGTAAATCAAGGAGTTTCATCTGGAGATTATCGATGACTCTTTCAATATCACAAGCAAAGGATGAACTGAGGACGTTTATCTCTTGTTCTATTGCCTTAACATCAGCAAGTCTCCTAATGAACCTTCGTTCAAACTGTTATCTGATAACCATACTTGTCTGATAATGTTTGCGTAATAGCCTTGCTTTTTATGCATGTGAGGTGAATAAAGTTTAGCTCCTTCAGCTGCTTGGCAAAAAGACGAACTTTAATTTGAAATTATTTCAATTATGTCCGCAGCAAACGCAGTCACAAGTCTATACTCCTTCGGCATTGCAGTTGCTTTGAAAAATGACAACACCTATCTTTTATCTAAAGGTTTTAAAAGATAACATGACAAACTAGCTGGACAACACATCCTGGTGAGAGAGGATATGTTTAGGGGACCCACAGACAGACAATGCGTGGGGCGAGACTGATAACGTGGTGAATGCACGTTGTATACGGGAACACAGGACAGCGGTTAAAGAATGGCAG
>JAXRKP010000445.1:200000-215000 GCA_037039925.1 Doris montereyensis | reverse complement strand
ACCTTCCGGTGTTTGGGTTCTCCAGGCTGTCCTGGCGTTTTCTGTTTCCTTCCAAAAAGTTAAATTTCTTTGCTTTAATGTCTTTTTATATCTTCTTCCCACTTTCTCTAAAGTTTGCCTTTGATTTTAGCACTGTAGACTGATTTAGCCATTCTATTGTCATTCATTCTGTTTACATGCCTAAACCATCTCAATTGATTTATTTCTATCTTCGTTTTTATATCATCTGCTTTGCTTTGATCTCTTATTGTTGTGTTTCTGATTTTCCTTTTAATTTTCCCTACTACTCTTAGATATTTCATTTCAGCTGCGTGTACCCTACTGTATTCTCTACTGTATAATATCCAGGTTTAGCTGCCACAGATGAGAGTAGGACAATAAACTGTATTGTATACTGCCATTTTGGTTTTTGTTGACAATTCTTTTTTTTTTAAATGCCTTTCCTAGATGATTATATATTGCACTTGCCTTTTGGATTCTCTGGCTGATTTCTTCTCCTAACTTTCCCTCTGAGTTAATCATTACTTTTAGGTAATTGTAGCATGGAACTTGTTCTAGATTCTCCTGCACAATTTAAGATTGTATGTTTTAGCTTTCCTAGTTACTAGCATTGTTTTAGTTTTCATTGCATTTACTCTCATTTCTCTTTTATTTAGTTCATTAGTCAGCATATTGATATTCGACTGAAGGTCACTTTCTGTGTTTCCAAACAGAACTAAATCATCAGCAAATGAAAGCATATGGAGATACAGTGCAACTACTCTCACTGCACATGTTGGTATTGTTTTAATGGCTTCTATCAAATTTTGCTCTACATTGTGTTCTTTTAAAAGAATGCCATAGTTTGCCCCTCCTCATAGTGTCAAATGCCTTTTCTAAGTCAATAAAACACAGGTGCAAGTCAATGTTTCTCTCAACGAATTTTTTTAAATTATTTGTCTAATTGTAAATATGTGGTCTTGTACGCGTCTTCCTAGTCTAAATCCACTCTGATGCTCTTCAGTCTGATTCTCTACTCTTTTCCTTAGACTCATTTCCAGTATTCTGGCATACAATGTTCCTGGTACGCTAAGTACTGATACTATCTTTCTATAGTTTTAGCATTCCAATGTTGATCCTTTTTTTGTGTATTGTTAACACCGTTTCTTTATTCAGGTCGTCTGGCACCTGTTTTGACTTCCATGCTCGTTGGCATATTGCATGTAGTAGTTCGTCTGCCTCTCTCGATTGGTTTTTAATCATTTCTGAATAAATTTGATCTGCTCTTGGGGCCTTTCCTTATTTCACTTTTCTTATAGCTGTTTGAAGTTCTTTCATAGAGATATCTACATCTTCAGCTGTCTCATCTCGATTACCTGTTACTCTTACTAATTGATATGTACTCCTTGTTTCATAAGTTCTGGAGGGATTAAGTAATTGTTGAAAATACTTTCTCCATGTTTCCATGATTTCGCTGTCTTCTTTAATCATTTCTCCTTTGACGTTCTTAATTTGTCGTATTGGGCATGCTTTTGTCTTTCTCATGCTCTTCATTGTCCCCCAGAACAGCATTGTTCCTGTTTGGCTTTCCTCACTTCCTCTTTGGCGGTAGTTCTTTTACTCACGTTATCTGTCCTATCCTCTGGCCTCTTTGCCTGCAAGTATTTCTTCCAGGCATCGTTCTTTTCTTTGATCTTAATCTTGACATACCATGCTGTTCTTTTCCTGTCTCCTTTAATTTACTTCCTATCACATATCTCTTCAGTGCAACTGAGGAGTGTTTCTTTATAAATTGTCACTTTTCTTATGATGTGCTATCACTCAGATCCATCTGCCTCTCATTGATAAATCTTTTTATCCTACATTGGTATATATGTTTTACTATTGGTTTAGTAAGATCTGCTATTTTGAGTTTAGTAACGGTCTTTTCTTTCCTTTTCCGTTTGTTTTCTTCAGTCAGTAATCTCATTTTGGCAATCACTAGGTGATGATCACTAAATTTTTCAGTTTCATCTGTTTACTCTTGCATCTATTGTACTGTAAAAAGGGGAGCTGCTAACTATTATGTAGTCTATGATTGACATTTCACATCTGGCTACATTTACTTTTGTTTGCGGAAATCTTTATGAGGAAAAAAATGGTGTTGACTATTTTCATGTTTTTCTTTAGCTAATTCTAACTCTTTTTCCATTTATGGCCCTCATATTCCATGTTCCACAATCATAGTCCATGTTCTTTTCCATTTATTGCCTTAATATTCCATGTTCCACAATCACAGTCTGTGTTCTTTTCCATTTATTGCCCTAATACTCCATGTTCCACAATCACAGTCCGTGTTCTTTTCCATTTGTTGCCCTAATACTCCATGTTCCACAATCACAGTCCGTGTTCTTTTCCATTTATTGCCCTAATATTCCATGTTTCACAATCATAATCCGTGTTCTTTTCCATTTATTGCCCTAATATTCCATGTTCCACAATCACAGTCCGTGTTCTTTTCCATTTGTTGCCCTAATACTCCATGTTCCACAATCACAGTCCGTGTTCTTTTCCATTTATTGCCCTAATATTCCATGTTTCACAATCATAATCCGTGTTCTTTTCCATTTATTGCCCTAATATTCCATGTTCCACAATCACAGTCCGTGTTCTTTTCCATTTGTTGCCCTAATACTCCATGTTCCACAATCACAGTCCGTGTTCTTTTCCATTTGTTGCCCTAATACTCCATGTTCCACAATCACAGTCCGTGTTCTTTTCCATTTATTGCCCTAATATTCCATGTTCCACAATCACAGTCCGTGTTCTTTTCCATTTGTTGCCCTAATACTCCATGTTCCACAATCACAGTTCGTGTTCTTTTCCAGGGTCGTCTTCCAAAGGTCAAGCCGGGTACATCGTATTTATTTCTCTGAATCAGTTGATTTTTGGATAAGCAAATGATTGGCCCACTGTACCCTAGGTAGATGGTGGGGCTGCCGCCTTGAGGTCCCCTACCGGGCCTTGTTGTTTTCTGTCAGGGTTAACTCCCTTAGCCTTTTTCTCCCAAGACCAGCCTACAAGGCAGCATGTTGTTATTTTCTGTCAGGGTTAATCCCTTAGCTTTTGGTCAGGAAAGACCCGCCAGCAAGGCAGCAGGAAGTTCATAAAGGGCGGGATAGCATAATTCCCGTACAGGTGCTTACCTGTCCACTGCCTGGATCCATTATACCTGGCATTGATTTTGTTTATGAATACAGTGTGCGTCAACAGAACTGTCGAACCTAACCTATAAAGCTTATATGCACACGCATATATGCAATCACACACACACACACACACACACAAAACACACGCACACACATATCATCGTACAAACACAGCCCACCTTTCCCCAGTGGGGTCGGCCTCCATATTTAGTTAAGATCGTCTGGTATTCCTTCCACAATGGCTCATACACGACATCTCTGTTGTATGGTCTGAAAGGGAATGAAGAGAAATAAAACCTCGAAACAAACAAACAATAAACACACTCCAATAGCCCTGTTGATTGATTACACACAAAAAAAAGTACAAAAAAGAAAATCTCTCCTTAATCTTTCTTGCCATGAGGTTTGAGATGCACTTAAATATGTCTTCAATAAGCATTTATCATGCAAACGGTCTGACGACACTCAGCTCTTGGTAGATGGGGACTGAATCAACCTGTCTGCAGCACTTTTCCCACCACACCTATCTTATTTTTTTTTTTTTTTAAAGAAAACAAAGAAAAGAAATAAGAGGAACGAAAATCACACAAAAAACCAAACCCCTTCCTTAATAAACGAGGCCATAAACATAAAGCAACTCTGAAAAAACCCCGCAAATAAACAACCACATCAACAATGGCAACAACAACAATGCCAAAAACAACAACAACAGCAACAATAACAACAACAGCCACACTTCGAATGACAAAGGTGTGTAACATATGCAGCTACAACTTCACTTTCTAATCTACCAAACACTTCCCAAAAAAAAACTTCAATCGATGTTGCCTAACAAACAAAAAAAAGAAGAAAAAAGGAGAAGGTAAATCAATCTGTACCACGATCACTCACCTATACATTTGAACATTGATGAAACTTGAATCTCGCTTGTAACATGGACTCACAAATAGATCGTCCTTCTTCACAAAGCGAACGAGCACTGGGAAATGGACGGGAAAACCAGTTTTCTCGATCCATTTCTTCAGCTCGTACAGCGCCACACCCGTCTTGTCTCTATGGGATGCGAATACTGATTAGCAGACGACTACTGTTAAGGCATACCAGTTTATAAGTACACACAGTCAAGCCATAAACAGAGAGGCAGTGGGCATGTTGAAAATGACGACCAAAAACAAACATAATACTGAAGCCCCATAGAAACATGACAACTAAAAATAAACATAATATTGAAGCCTTATAGAAACTTGACGACTAAAAACAAACATAATACTGAAGCCCCATAGAAACATGACGACTAAAAACAAACATAATATTAAAGCCCCATAGAAAATGACGACTGAAAACAGACATACTATTAAAGCCACATAGAAACATGACGACTAAAAACAAACATAATATTAAAGCCCCATAGAAACATGACGACTAAAAACAAACATAATATTAAAGCCCCATAGAAACATGACGACTAAAAAGAAAATAATATTGAAGTCCAATAGAAATATATACGAAACAAATAGAAAGGAGTTAACAGGAAAAAAAAACTTGAGGCACTAGACAGAATCGAATCTGCGACCTCCGCATCAGCACCCCTCACCTCGCCATAAATAAAAAACACACTACGAGCACTCGTAAAATACGCCCCTTGGGAAAAGAAAGGTAGAAGTAGAAGAAAACTCAATGGCAGCTACAGACAGACAGTCTTCAGAAAAGGAGAGCCCTCGTTAATCAAGACAGTGTTTCGGTCCTAAATTTCCTTACACCTTGAGGCGACTCTAAGGAGGTCATACCTAGGTCATGACTCGTATGTATCCCTCTGTCTTTTTATTGTTGTCTTTTTGTGTGTGTCGTAGTCTGGTTTTGATCCCAAGCTGCTGGTTACCCACCCAACAATTAACCACATTGGTCATTGCTTGACTATTCTAGTTGGTCACTGCTGCCATTTGTACATCCATATTTAGTGGTAATTTTTATTGTATATGAAGAAAGCTTTAACTTCGTCTTGACCAGATTCAGCTGGAGCTCCTTTCCGCTGTTTCTGCCAGCTGTTTGAGCGCGCTAGTGCGATTGTTTCCTGCTATTGAGAGCTTTTTAGTAGGGAATAACGTGATGCTTCTATAAACCATGTGGCGTTAACTTCTACTACCTGTACTTTGGTCATAAATTCGGATTTTTTTGGAGGTCTTTGGTCAAGTTGCCAAATTTTGCAGATTTTTAGAGGTGAGCTTGGTCGATTCTGATCTCATAAGGTACTGTCAGCTCAATTATAATAATTTCGTCTGTGAAGTTTGACTGCAGTACCAAAACAGGTCTCATTCCACTCGTTCTGATAACATGTGCATGGTTCTCCCAATCTGGAAGGTCTGCTGAGAGGTTCCAGTCATCAGCTCCATCTAGTATTTGTATACATCGTTGGTTGGAAGTAATCTTTACAGGTTTTCCTATCCATTCCTGACTCTTCCTGCTCCAACGAAGAAGGGTGATGTTGTAGCTGGTGATTGTGGTTTTTCTCCAGCAGAACTTATGATTGATGCTAGATCCTGGAGTATTTGGTTGTGTCTCCATATCTATCGACCCTGTGCTAGGGCAGTTTTGCACAAACTGATGACACGTTGAACAGTATGTTTGCTTTGGCATAATGGACAAGTTACATCATGTTATCTTCCCCAATTCACCAAATTTTCACCCGACAGCACTGATTGGATTATGAAATGTATCCTTAATGGTGCAATTTGGCATAGATCTTTCCAGGTCAGGTTCCTATGCAAGGCATTTTCCCAAGTTGTCCAATGGCCTTGCTGAGATTATTATACTGTTTTCTGAATTCACTTAGTGTTCTCTTCTGGTCTTACTTCCTGGATGATCATGTCTCTCTTTTCTTTGCCATCTACTTTCGTCTACCTTTTTGTCTGAAATGTTCCTAGTCCGGCACGGTTGTTCTTCATATGTCCGATTACTTCCTTCATCCCCAAACAATCTTGAGCTGCTTTCAATACATTCGTGGCTTTCCATTTTCTTTCCGTTGAATCATCGGAGATTTCGAGCATATATTTGCAGCATTGCTTTTCCTACCTTATATTCTTCTACGACATATTTTAAAGGTAACTGGAGTTTACCCTGCCAGCAGTAAAATGTCACATTTGAAAGACAAGGTGGCACACCAAATCACTTCCTCACATATTTCTTCATCTTGGCTTCAATTGTTTCAACAGCAGTTGTACATGTATCGTATATCAGCAGAGGCCAGGAGAGCTTGGGAACCAACATGAACTGCAGACACCACACTTTATATTTTCCTTGGATACCACACTTGTCGATTCTTTTCATCCCCTCCTCGGCTACTTCATTATCGTCTTTTGATCTCTTGGTATCTTTGAGTGTCGCATCATACCATCTTAGCTGGTTCCTCTGACACGGTAGGTCTTCTCTGATGTCATATCGAGAATTGAACATTCTATGCTATATTTCCTTTACGGCCAAAGAGGCAAGTTATATCAACATCATTAACAATGTATTTTGTGCGAATCCAATGGAGCATAGTAACAAGGATTCATCTGGCGTTCTCTTTTCATGGGGAGGCTATGGGTAACGTCGTGAAGGTCACTGGTTCGATTATATGTTTGGTGCCCGCATTTTGTCCTTCTGCCTATGCCTTGGTATTTATCTCACCTTATATTCTTACATTGGTAAACGAGAAGCGGCAGGAAACTAGCACTACTATATACAGCAGGCAGGAGGACCTAAAAAGCAGATGAAGAGACGACATACAGCAACACTGGGGTTGGGGATAAGGGGGCGTGGTCATGGCCGAGGCAGACATGACAGACAGACAAGAATGGGGGTATATAGCGGAGGAATACTTCATGCCATGGAATGACACAGCTGAGAATCAGAATAAATAATACTAAAATCATACACTTTGTGTAGATTAAGCTAATCATTACATAGAGGCATGCATGGACATACTGTATATCCGACAGTTGGCATCGTGGGTGAGAGCGAGAACGGAGAAGGTTGGACAGGAAGAAACGTTGACAAATCATCGGATGAGATCATATTGTACACTAAAAGCCATTTTGAAATTTGATTTGATTTGATTTGATTTGATTTGATTTGATTTGATTTGAATTGATTTCATTTCATTTCATTTCATTTACCCAAATCCTCAACTAGGGTGATCTTGGAGGCTTTGGTAGGATTTTATAAGTTTGCCCAGACTGCCCTGTAAACAGCCAAGGGATATTTAACGTGCACACATAATTGTGACCTGCACAAGGGACCTCCTTTTTATCGTGCGTCTCCGATGGGGCTTAGTGATCTACCTACCTGAACCAGGTGAGGTAGATTGTCCTCGAGAAAACGCGATTAAAATGTGTCAACCGTTTACGGGACTTGAACACACGATCTTTGGGTTGAGAGGCCGACACCTTGTGCCTCTCGACAACCGAGATCACCCCCTCCTCCCCCTGAAGTTTGAACAAAATGCAACTGGAATTTGTGATAAACGTAGACTAAATTTGGTCACAGTTTTTTTGCGAGACTGGACTACAAAAATGACGACTGTGAATTTGTTACTGATTATTGATCGACGTGTAACTTCAAAATTATCAAATGTGTCGTTACAGTAATATCATAATTCTGAGCCGAAAAAAACCCCCGTCATAATTAAATCCATTAAAAAAAAAGGAAATTACATTTGTGTTATCACATTTTCCGGTTGAAGGATAATAGAATACACCAAGTATAGTATTTAAATTAAAAACAAATTTAGTAGAAATGTATATAAAGATAATAAGGTGAATGAATAGCTAGATGAAACAATATACATAAACAATAATTAATGACAAATCAACTAAGCTTCTTACACACTCATTAAATTATCATAGATCCTTCATTCTCCATCCATTATTTGGACGAGTTTAAGGCAGTACCTCTTTTGTTCCCAAGTCGGTGGTTGATAGGTAACAACGATACACACAGAAAGTGAACCTTGCTGAGTTTCTTTGATATATTATGTCTTGGGTACTCCATAGTGCCTCAAGCTTTATGCAAATTATGGAAGTGTTGGGGCTCTTAATTTGTGGCTTTTTCTTGTCTATGTTTTGATAATGTTGTCTTGAACTGTTCATTTGTCAGGGACATAACGACACAGTTAGGCAAACGATTCCAGTTAGTGATAGTTGGTGGTACGAATGAGGACTTGTAGATGATAGTGTTGCATGTCACATATCTTTTAGTTTTTCCATCGATTTTCTTTTCGTCTTTCCCGTCTTTTCTTTCTGAATATGCCCCCCCCCCCCCCCACCGAGTGAATATGTCAATATGTCATGTCAATAATGTCAATATATCAATGTGCCAATATGTCACTATGGAAATATGCCAACATGTCAATATGTCAATATGTCAATATGTCAGTATGTCAATATGTCAATATGTCAATATGTCAATATGGCAATATGTCAATATGTCAATATGTCAATATGTCAATATGTCAACATATCAATATGTCGTGCCGACAAGTTTGACTTTGGAGCTGGACTATTGACTTAAACATTGGTTATCATATCATATCATATCATATCATATCATATCATATCATATCATATCATATCATCACCATCGAACCATCTTTGTGCCGGAAACAAGAACGTCTGGAGTAGCAAATTTACCCACAAACACCAACATACAAAAAGATGCACAAACACACACACACACATAATATATATATATCTGCACAATCACAAACAAACAGATAGACACAGAGACACAAACACACACAAACGTACCCTCACAATAACACTCATTTGCATGCATCTACAAACAAACACATTAACATGCACACGAAGACAATGCAAACACACACGAAAACACACGACACAAATACACACACAAAGAAACAGGAACACTCAAACAAGCACATACACATAAACACAAAAGCACACACGCAAATACATACACACATACAAACACATACACACACAGAATCACACACACATACACAACCTTGAGATTGCAATAAATGTACAAATAAGTACCTACATTGGAATAGACCATTCTACACCATTTTGTTTGAGGCGGCAGCTGAAATTTAGAACTCTATCACTGCGGTCGATTCTCTCTGACTTGTTGCCGTTTGCCATCCAGGCGTAGACACGGTTGATTGACGCCACAATGCTGGGAACGAATGTGCTGTTCACGTAGAAAGAGAGAAAAGAAGATGATGAGGTATTTCGATAATATTACATTTGGTTATCGCTTAGCATAACAATCTTTTGCATCTTCGATGAATCATTCAAGACGGTTGATACAGTTAGTGGTAATGTAGAGCTTGATACACATAGTGGTAATATAGAGATTGATACAGTTAAGCAAATGATCCCAGTTAGTGATAGTTGGTGGTACGAATGAGGACTTATAGATGATAGTGTTGCATGTCACATATTTTTTAGTTTTTCCATCGATTTTCTTTTCGTTTTTCCTGTCTTTTCTTTCTGAATTACCCCCCCCCCGACCGAGTGAATATGTCAATATGTAGAGCTTGGTACAGTTAGTGGTAATGTAGAGCTTGATACAGTTAGTGGTAATGTAGAGCTTGATACAGTTAGTGGTAATGTAAAGCTGGATACAGTTAGTGGTAATGTAGAGCTTGATACAGTTATTGGTAATGTAGAGCTTGATACAGTTAGTGGTAATGTATACAGTTAGTGGTAATGTGGAGCTACAGTTAGTGGTAATGTAGAGCTTGATACAGTTAGTGGTAATGTAGAGCTGATACAGTTAGTGGTAATGTAGAGCTGGATACAGTTAGTGGTAATGTAGAGCTTGATACAGTTAGTGTAATGTAGAGCTTGATACAGTTAGTGGTAATGTAGAGCTTGATACAGTTAGTGGTAATGTAGAGCTTGATACAGTTAGTGGTAATGTAGAGCTGGATACGGTTAGTGGTAATGTGGAGCTGGATACAGTTAGTGGTAATGTGGAGCTTGATACAGTTAGTGGTAATGTAGAGCTTGATACAGTTAGTGGTAATGTAGAGCTTGATACAGTTAGTGGTAATGTAGAGCTTGATACAGTTAGTGGTAATGTAGAGCTGAATACAGTTAGTGGTAATGTAGAGCTGGATACAGTTAGTGGTAATGTAGAGCTTGATACAGTTAGTGGTAGTGTAGAGCTTGATACAGTTAGTGGTAATGTAGAACTTGATACAGTTAGTGGTAATATAGAGCTTAATACAGTTAGTGGTAATGTAGAGATCGATACAGTTAGTGGTAATGTGGAGCTCGATACAGTTAGTGGTAATGTACAGCTTGATACAGTTAGTGGTAATGTGGAGCTTGATACAGTTAGAGGTAATTGTAGAGCCTATCTATAACAAAAACGCGTGTGTAGTAAAACTATAACCTTGACTTTCTCAGTAGAAATTAGAAACGTATTTAGAAACTTGAAGTGAATGAATTTCCATGTGCTATTCAAATGTAAACATAGAAGAAATGATTCAGAGCTATCAATTTATTTCTCTGCCATAAAAGACATTTGATCTACTCCCCCCCCACACCCCATTAATTATAGATTTCAATTTTTCAAGTTTGTTGAACCATGTCTAATGTGTAGATCTGTTGGGAAATATATCCTATTAATGGGCACTATGTGAGTTTCGCCAACATTATAACCTGAAATATCCAATACATAACATTGTCTAGAAAAAGGTACTTGTATTTGATAACATGACATAGAATCGATATAATGCAATTTCATAAATCAATTTCAGTAAACAAAAAAAACAATAATCAAACAAAATAAGAAAAAAAACCCACTCATTACTGAATGCTGAGTGAGTAATTAGTAATCAGGATTATTAGAGTCCTGATTTTTCTAGACATACGATGTTAAGTGGTAATTTTTCACACCACCATTTCTTTGGCTGAGTCTGACTAGACCCACATACCAATTTCGTCGCTTGTTTGACAGAGATCCAGCACATCCCCCTCTCTTCCCCCCTCACCCCTTTCCGACCCCCCCCCCGAAAACAAAAACAAAACAACAAAACGAACAAACCAACAAACCCCAACGAAACGAACATTTCGGGATCGAACTCGGGTCCGCTGCATGACAGCCAGACGCGTTACCAACTGTGCCAGCTGACTCTCACTCGCGTGTAAAAAAATTCGGATGAAATCTTGAAAATCTGAAAACTAGACAAAACAATGTCTCTTGTTTTGTTTTTTGTTTTTGATAAAAAAAACATTATTAAAAAAATATGAGAAGTTTAAAATTTCCTTCCCTTTACCAATATCCCCTTTACCCGAACAAACACAATTTTCTTGTGTCACTTCTATGATATTTATTTGTTACTTTCAAGAATAATACATAATATAAGATAGCTGTTACAACTAGCGTATTCTATGAATTCAATAGTAATGATATATATATATATATATATATATATATATATATAATAGTAATATATATATATATATATATATATATATATATATATATATATCTCACCTGATATACAAGAGAAACTGGAGCAGGTGATAATCAACAAAAATGTTCCAGAACCAACTGAATTGGCCTCGTGGAGGCTGAAAGAAAGAGATGTAAATGTCAATTTTTGGACAGGTGTTGTGTGGAGGAAATGTCAACTTTTTGACGTGTAGTGTTGTGGTGGTAGTAGTAGTTGTTAGTTTGGTTTTTTTCGAACCTATTCTGTCCAGCATACGTGGTGATTTCAGTGTAGGTTAAACGGAGAACAGGAAGATGAAAGAAAGACATGTAGAAGGATGAAAGGAAAGAATAGGTACCCTCCAGTAGCGCCCGCTAACGGCTAACTTGGTGACAGTAAGACGGAGGTTATAAGTGAAAATCTTGCGGGGTGTACCAATTTTGACTTCATTTTAGCAACACCCCCCCCCCCCCACCTAATACCCCAATAGAAACATCAATATCTTCTTAATCTCAATTGCTTCAAAGGTCACCAACAAAGAGCTGCCAATATCTACTATCTTGTGTCAAATCTATAAATAGCTCTCCTCAGGTCTTTTCAGGTAGAAGGGACTACGCATACATCCAGATGTCTACTTGTCTCTGCTACTAGGGGGACATCCAAGCGTACCACATCACCACCTTCTGCGTTTATCTTAATAATGCCCTTTTTTCATTTCTTGACGCCCCAAATGGGACATAGTAAAGTGGGAAGATTCCAAAAGAGACGGTTTCAAGATGCAGACCAGCCTCAAGGAGAATGGATGTGGGAGGGGATGAGGGGGTGGTTGAAGGGTGTATGTACACGTATGTTGTAGACATAGGGAGTGCTGGTGATGGTGATATTATTGTCGCCTTAATTGTGTCTTATTGGCATTGAGATAGAAGCATTTTGGTGTGAAGAGGCAGGTAAGGAAGAGAATGAAGGGATGTGTGTGTGTGTGGGGGGGGAGGGGGTAGGGGTAGGGAAGGGGGAGGAGGTCGGAGGCGGTTGAAGGGTGTATATGTGTGTAGGTAAGGGATATGGGGAGAAGGGGCGTGGGGGTGGGGTAGAGTAAACTGGTAAAGATGATCTTCTTGTCGCCTCATGTATCCTATTTTAAATTTTATTGTTAATTCTTTTATTATCGGCCTAAAAGTCCTAGAGAGAAGCAAAGTAGGTGGCTAAGCATGTAAGGGAGAGGGTGGATGGGGAGAGGCGGGGGGCGGCATGTGGTTGCAGAGAGTGTATACTTGTGGGATGGGGGTTGGAGAGGTGGTAGAGTAGAGAAGAAAGTGTTAGTAATGGTGGTCTTCTTCTTACCTCGTTTGTTCTATTGGCATAACAGCAGACGACCAAATCCGTATGTGGGAACCACTCGAACTTGAAATAGTCTAATGTATTGACGTGTGTGTCCAGATTGTCTATCGCCTAGTGGATGATTTCAACACACACGATAGTTAAATTCAAAAACAAACATAATAGTTTGATTTCAATCGACATGACATTTTATTCCAACAGGCATGATAATTTGATTCCCTTAGACAAGATAATTTAATTCTCATAGGCATGTGATAGTATGATTCTATCAGACAAGATAGTTTGGTTCCAACAAACAAGATAGTTTGATTCCATCAGGCAAGACAGTTTGATTCCATCACACATGACAGTTTGGTTCCATCAGACAAGATATTTGGATTCCAACAGACAAGATAGTTTGGTTCCATCAGACAAGGTAGTTTGATTCCATCAGACAAGATAGTTTGGTTCCATCAGACAAGGTAGTTTAATTCCATCAGACAAGGTAGTTTGATTCCATCAGACAAGGTAGTTTAATTCCATCAGACAAGGTAGTTTAATTCCATCAGACAAGGTAGTTTAATTCCATCAGACAAGGTAGTTTAATTCCATCAGACAAGGTAGTTTAATTCCATCAGACAAAGTAGTTTGATTCCATCAGACAAGGTAGTTTGATTCCATCAGACAAGGTAGTTTGATTCCATCAGACAAAGTAGTTTGATTCCATCAGACAAGGTAGTTTAATTCCATCAGACAAGGTAGTTTGATTCCATCAGACAAGGTAGTTTGGTTCCATCAGACAAGATAGTTTGGTTCCATCAGACAAGATAGTTTGGTTCCATCAGACAAGATAGTTCGGTTCCATCAGACAAGATAGTTTGGTTCCATCAGACAAGATAGTTTGGTTCCATCATCAAGATAGTTTGGTTCCATCAGACAAGATAGTTTGGTTCCATCATCAAGATAGTTTGGTTTGATTCCATCAGACAAGATAGTTTGGTTCCATCAGACAAGATAGTTTGGTTCCATCAGACAAGATAGTTTGGTTCCATCAGACAAGATAGTTTGGTTCCATCAGACAAGATAGTTTGGTTCCATCAGACAAGATAGTTTGGTTCCATCAGACAAGGTAGTTTGGTTCCATCAGAAAGATGTTTGATTCCAACAGACAAGATAGTTTGGTTCCATCAGACAAGGTAGTTTGGTTCCAACAGACAAGATAGTTTGGTTCCATCAGACAAGGTAGTTTAATTCCAAATGGCATCATGGTTTGGTTCCATCACACACGACAGTTTGATTCCATCAGGTAAGACAGTTTGATTCCCTCAGGCAAGATAGTTTGATTTCAATCAGGCAAGATAGTTTAATTCCAACAGACAAGATAGTTTGATTTCACCAGACAAGATAGTTTGATTTCATCAGACAAGATAGTTTAATTCCACCAGACAAGATAGTTTGATTTCACCAGACAAGATAGTTTGATTTCATCAGACAAGATAGCTTGATTCAACAGACATGATAGTTTGATTCCATCCAGAAAGATAGTTTGATTCCATCAGGCAAGGTAGTTTGATTCCATTACGCAAGATTGTTTGATTGAATTAGACAAGATAGCTTAATTATATCGGACAAGATAGTTTAATTCACTTATACAAGATGGTTTAATTGTGACGGGCAAAGTAATTTGATTCCATCTGGCAAAATAGTTTGATTCCATAAGGTAAGATAGTACGGTTCAATCAGACAAAATAGTTTGGATCCAACAGACAAGACAGACAGAGACAGAGACACAGACAGACTACAGAGACACAGAGAGAGAAACAAAGACAGAGAGAGAAAGAGAGAGAGAGAGACAGAGAGAGAGAGAGAGAAGAGAGAGAGAGAGACCGAGACAGAGAGACAAAGAGACAGACAGAGAGAGAGAGAGAGAGAGAGAGAGAGAGAAACAGAGAGAGAGAGAGGAGAGAGGCAGAGAGAGAGAAGAGACAGAGAGAGAGAGAGAGAGAGAGAGGGAGAGAGAGAGAGAGAGAGAGACAAACAGACAGACAGACAGAGAGACCAACAGACAGACAG
>JAXRKP010000445.1:182500-195000 GCA_037039925.1 Doris montereyensis | reverse complement strand
CTCAAAACATCACGTATTCAAAGGTTTACAGTAAATACCAAATTTGAATAGTTCACAGTCTTTTTGTGACATATCGACGGTATCAATAAAACCGTATAAGAACAATATACAATTTATTGATTTATTACAAAACTTCCTTTCATTTCAGCAAATTATTTACAGCTGAAGAATACCAGCAAATGTCTGTGAATCTTAAAGAAAACAATGACGAAGACGAAGAAGACGATGATGTTGCCTTTCAAAGGTCTCAAACAAGGGACACTAATAAATGTCTCAAATAAGGGACACTAACAAAGGTCTCAAACAAGGGACACTAATAAAGGTCTCAAACAAGGGACACTAACAAAGGTCTCAAACAGGGGACACTAACAAAGGTCTCAAACAAGGGACACTAACAAATGGGACACTAACTCAAACAAGGGACACTAACAAAGGTCTCAAACAAGTGACACTAACAAAACTCTCAAACAAGGAACACTAACAAATGTCTCAAACATGGACACTAAAAAAGGTCTCAAACAAGGACACTAACAAAGGTCTCAAACAAGGGACACTAACAAATGTCTCAAACAAGGGACACTAACCAGGTCTCAAACAAGGGACACTAAAACAAAACAATGGACACTAACAAAGTCTCAAACAAGGACACTAATAAATGTCTCAAACAAGGGACACTAACAAAGGTCTCAAACAAGGACACTTACAAATGTCTCAAACAAGGGACACTAACAAAGGTCTCAAACAAGGGACACTAACAAAACTGCTCAAACAAGGACACTAACAAAGATCTCAAACAAGGGACACTAACAAAACTCTCAAACAAGGGACACTAACAAAGGTGACAAACATGGGGCACAAACAAAGATATAAAACAATGATACTAACAGGGGTGTCAAACATGGGACACTAGAAAATGTGTCAAACAAGGACACTAAAACAGGTGCCAAACAAGAGACACTAAAAAATTGTCCAAACAGGGACACTAACAAATGTGCCAAACAAGAGACACTAAGAAAATTGTCAAACAGGGACACTAACAAAGGTGCAGAACAAGGACATTACAAATGTGACAAACAAAGGACACTAACAAAGGTGTCAAACAAGGGACACTAACAAAGGTGCCAAACAAGAGACACTAACAAAGGTGACAAACAAGGACACTAACAAATGTGACAAACAAGGGACACTAACAAAGGTGCCAAACAAGGGACACTAACAAAGGTGCCAAACAAGGACACTAACAAATGTGACAAACAAGGGACACTAACAAAGTTGCCAAACAAGGGACACTAACAAAGGTGCCAAACAAGGGACACTAAC
This sequence comes from Doris montereyensis, assembly GCA_037039925.1. Lineage (NCBI taxonomy): Eukaryota > Metazoa > Mollusca > Gastropoda > Nudibranchia > Dorididae > Doris > Doris montereyensis. The sequence goes on along the minus strand of JAXRKP010000445.1, from coordinate 193,680 downwards.
AAAGGTGCCAAACAAGGACACAAACAAATATGACAAACAATGACACTAACAAAGTTGTCAAACAAGGACACTAAAAAGCTGTCAAACAAGGACACTAACAAAGGTGTCAAACAAGAGACACAAACAAAGATATAAAACAATGACACTAACAAAGGTGTCAAACAAGGGAGACTAGCAAATGTGTCAAACAAGGACACTAACAAATGTATCAAACAATGGACAAAAACAAATGTGTCAAACAAGGACCGCTATAAAGGTGTCAAACAAGAGACACTAAAAATGTGTCAAACAAGGAAAACTAACAAAAATGTCAAACAAGGAAAACTAACAAATGGGTCAAACAAGAAAACTAACAAATGATGTCAAACAAGGAAACTGACAAATAACAAATGGGTCAAACAAGGAAAACTAACAAATGGGTCAAACAAGGACACTAACAAATGGGTCAAACAAGGAAAACTAACAAATGGGTCAAACAAGAAAACTAACAAAGATGTCAAACAAGGAAAACTAACAAATGGATCAAACCAGGAAAACTAATAAAGATGTCAAACAAGGAAAACTAACAAATGGGTCAAACAAGGAAAACTAACAAAGATGTCAAACAAGAGAGACTAACAAATGTGTCAAACAAGGACACTAACAAAGATGTCAAACAATGGAAACTAACAAATGTGTCAAAAAAGGACACTAAACAATGATACTATCAAAGGTATCAAACAAGGACACTAACAAATGTGTACAAAAGTTGTCAAACAAGGATACTAACAAATGGTGTCAAACAAGGAAAACAAACAAAGATGTTGTCAAACAAGGATACTAACAAATGTGTCAAACAATGACACTAACAAAGATGTCAAACAAAGATAATATCAAAGTTGTCAAACAAGGATACTAACAAAGGTGTCAAACAAGGACACTAACAAAGATGTCAAATAAGGATACTATCAAATAAACAATGGTGTCAAACAAGGATACTAACAAAGGTGTCAAACAAGGGACACTAACAAAGGTGTCAAACAAAATGTGAAACAAGGACAAACAAAGGTGTCAAACAAGGACACTAACAAAGGTGTCAAACAAGGACACTAACAAAGGTGTCAAACAAGGACACTAACAAAGGTGTCAAACAAGAGACACTAACAAAGGTGTCAAACAAGGACACTAACAAAGGTGTCAAACAAGAGACACTAACAAAGGTGTCAAACAAGGACACTAACAAAGGTGTCAAACAATGATACTAACAAAGATGTCAAACAATGATACAACAAAGATGTCAAACAATGACACTAACAAAGATGTCAAACAATGACACTAACAAAGATGTCAAACAATGATACTAACAAAGATGTCAAACAATGGATGTCAAACAATGATACTAACAAAGGTGTCAAACAATGATACTAACAAAGGTGAAACAATGATACTAACAAAGATGTCAAACAAGCCAATAAAAGGTGCCAAACAAGGACACTAACAAAGGTGTCAAACAAGGGACACAATAAAAGGTGCCAAACAAGGGACACTAACAAAGGTACCAAAAAAGGGACACAATAAAGGTGCCAAACAAGAGTCCCTAACAAAGGTGCCAAACAAGGGACAGTATCAAATGTGCCAAACAAGGCTCCTAACAAAAGTGCAAACAAGGGTGCCAAACAAGAAACAAGACACAATAAAAGGTGCCAAACAAGGGACACTAACGATGGTGTCAAATCAAGGGACACTAAGAAAGGTGCCAGTGCCAAACAACGGACACTAAAAAAGGTGCCAAGCAACGGATATAAAGAGTCAAACAAAGACAGCAAGTTCACAACTTGATATCCGCTTACGTTGACTACTTGGTGGAATCCTTTCTGGCTTATCATGTAGTCTGACGTACAGCCCAGATTGGACATGCTGTGACCAGAACCAATGACCTTCACCTTCTTGCCCTTGGCACGAGCCAAGGCCAGCACCTGGATTGGGAGGCAGAAAGTTTGAAAACATGAAAATGTTATTTGTTGCTAGTCTGTTTGTTTGTCTACTTCCACCCTCTGCATTCTTGGTGGGGTTTGGACTATATCTCTTTAACGTGGTGGTCATAGCCTTTCCAGTGTAGTGCGAAAGGGTCGTTCAACATTGTATGAGAGAATATGATGAACTGTACCTCTTTTTCGTGTTTGCTTCTATATCAATACACCCCTCGTTGTCCTTTAATCTTACCTAAACTTTACATGCCTTGTAGTGTTGGTCATTGGTGTATAATCCAATATTTAGTTTATACACTCATGAGAAGAGACATGATAAATTAATATCAGATTTTTCAAAATCATAATAAGAATCATTAATTTGTCTGTGAACCAGAGACATTTGTTTGGACATAATAATATAATATTGTAAAAGAAAACAAGACAAAGCAAAGCAACATCAAAAAAGGCATCAAAGAAAAACGCACATGACCAGTAGTAATTATACTAAACCATTTAATTCATAACATACAAGCCCATTAGTAATTGTACTAAACCATTTAATTCAAAACATACAAACCCATTAGTGACTGTACTAAACCATTTAATTCAAAACATACAATCCCATTAGTAATTATACTAAACCATTTAATTCAAAACATACAAGCCCATTAGTAATTGTACTAAACCATTTAATTCAAAACATACAAACCCATTAGTTACTGTACTAAACCATTTAATTCAAAACATACAAGCCCATTAGTAACTGTACTAAATCATTTAATTCAAAACATACAAGCCCATTAGTAACTGTACTAAACCATTTAATTGAAAATATACAAGCCCATTAGTAAATGTACTAAACCATTTAATTCAAAACATACAAGCCCATTAGTAACTGTACTAAACCATTTAATTGAAAATATACAAGCCCATTAGTAAATGTAATAAACCATTTAATTCAAAACATACAAGCCCATTAGTAATTGTACTAAACCATTTAATTCAAAACATGCAAGCCCATTAGTGACTGTACTAAACCATTTAATTCAAAACATACAAGCCCATTAGTAACTGTACTAAACCATTTAATTCAAAACATACAAGCCCATTAGTAATTGTACTAAACCATTTAATTCAAAACATACTAGCCCATTAGTAACTGTACTAAACCATTTAATTCAAAACATACAAGCCCATTAGTAATTGTACTAAACCATTTAATTCAAAACATACAAGCCCATTAGTAATTGTACTAAACCATTTACTTCAAAACACGCAAGCCCATTAGTAATTGTACTAAACCATTTAATTCAAAACATACAAGCCCATAAATTGTACTAAACCATTTAATTCAAAACATACAAGCCCATTAGTAATTGTACTAAACCATTTAATTCAAAACATGCAAGCCTGTACAAATGTACTCATGGATGAAACATAGCACAACATTACAATAAGCAGTGCATTCAACTAAATCAGTATGAATCCATATGGCTATCTCTCTATTCATCGATCTATTAATCTATATATGCAAAGAATGTAGGATAAAAAGCATTCATGGTCATCAAGGAAGATCGAGTTAGAAACCTCCGCATTGACACTTGTTGCCTCACCATGAAGGGAAGGTGCACGACAAATCAAGTCAACGACGTTCCTTTTATTTGCGTTTGTCACAGAGAATAGAGTTTGATTTGGTTTGATTTTTTTTCTCCCACATCCACAACTAAAGTGATCTCAAGGGTTTCGGTGGGGATTTCTTATTTTGGCCAGAGTGCACTTTAAACAGTCAAGGGATCGTTATCGTATACAGTCTGTGTCAAGGGATCATTATCGTGTACAGTGTGCTGTAAAACTTTAAACAGTCAAGGGATCGTTATAGTGTACAGTGTGCTGTAAAACTCAAACAGTCAAGGGATCATTATCGTGTACAGTGTGCTGTAAAACTAAACAGTCAAGGGATCGTTATCGCGTACAGTGTTCAGTAAAAATATAAACAGTCAAGGGATCGTTATCGCGTACAGTGTGCTGTAAAATACCCACGGGACCTCCTGTTTATCACCCGTTTCCGATGGCACCAGGTGTCAATCCATCTACCTAGACCAGGGAAGGGGCAAGGAGAGGGGGTGGTTTACTCTCGGTTACAAACCAACGACCTTTTTGGTTGAGAGGCCAACACCTGGCGTCTGGACCACCGAGTCCCTAGAGAACATTGTGTCTCACCTGTTTCACCTCATCCTCTGTTTCTGGTTCGAAGTACAGTTCTGGATCACATGAATGGGTGGCGGACCAGTTGCTGAACCGGAAGTCTTTGCGTCCACGAGTCTGGGGAAGAAAGCATTAAGCTTGAATAAACAGAGCTCATTTTCCTTCACCATCACCACCCCCCCACCTACATCCCATCGCATCCTCTTTGACACCGGAGTTATATTCCAAGCGTGCCATTTATTACTTTTATCATATTCACGAAATTGATCATGCAATTTTTCATGTTCAACACAAGGAGCAGTAGATATACAGAGTGTCTTTAAAATCTGGACGTATAATACAGTAGGCAAAAGGTGTATTTCAAGAACGAAAAGTTTCAACAGCCTTTTCTTCAGTAAGAATACCTACACATAACACAGTCAATATTATTCCCACTATTTGTGATATAAAAGTTTGAGGAACTCATAGGATTAATATCCAACCGGTAGAGGTAAAATTTTACAGTTCGTGATATTTCCGATGTGCCCAAACTATAGGGACCTGTAGAGCCAAATGAAGAGATTCCAGCATACGGTGATCACCCAAACTGCTGTACATAGACCTTAACTCTAACCCTCACAACATCAATATTTATTGTTACCGTACAGTGAATATTATGAGGGAAAGTTATGTTTTCGTTAGCAGACTTTCTCAAGCATTTATGACCATTTTGTTCAGTCACTTCTGGCTTTGAGAAAATTGTCTGTTCTCTGAACAATGCTAACCCTGCAACACAGGCGAACACATGGAAATAATATTATCATTATTCTAAGCAAACAATTAAAATAAGTGGAAAACCACTTTTAAAACAATTTATTATTCCGTCGACGTTCTGGTATTCATCAGTTCTGTATGATAAGACAAAGGTCAAACTGACGACCTTCTCAGTTGAGTCCAAGATTTGAAACATTTTAGACTGAATTGATAACCTGGAACACATCATTGATGCTAACATATAAGAAATAGTCACAGGAGACCGTTTAGTGTCTTGCTCACAAACCTCGATATCGTGTGTCATTGTCCTTTGGGTTGATTTCTGGAAAAGATGTCAGTCGAGAACGTGTGCCAACATTAAGAAAAAATCAGTCACTCTTGAAGAAAATGATGTCAATGAAGTACAATGGAATTTGGACACATGAACAGACATAACAATATGATGAATATATAACAAAAATTGTTGAATAAAAACATGGATAATATACGATCGATAGGCAGACAGAGAAGATGGTGGGAAGATGATGTAAAGGTCAGGACAGACGACACCTGGGAGAATTTACACTCTATCATAATCATCTGGAACAGATATTAGTAAAACATTCATAATATTAAAGATTTCACGTTTAGCTCGAGGCAAATAAACTTTTATTTGTCTTTTGTAACGATGCTCTTTGTTTTCCTTATGGTAAAATCCAATGAGTTTTCTTTTTGGGTGTTTTTTTCTCTCGTTTAAATTATACTATTTCTTAGCCTTAAACTCTTATTTATCGATTTTACTGAATTTACTAAACATTTCTTTCTTGTATTAGTGTAAACAATAATGCACATTTTATAAGAAATATAATTAAGGAATTACACATATTTAGAAAGGTAATTTAGACATTTATTTATAATGTGGATGAAAGTTGTTAAAACGGCTTTTGTATCGTGAAACTGAGAATAGAAGAGAGAGTGAAAGTGAAAGAAATGAATTGTATTGTAATTTATTCATTTTGATTTGATACGTCAGCGGAATGAATTCCCTGAGGGACGAATAAAGACATCTTATTTTATCTTATCATATCTTAAAAACGACGCTACAAGTTTGTTTTTACGGTATAACAAAGTCAGTTTCTTTTTTCATTACAGTATAACAAAGTCAGTTTCTTTTTTCATTGCAGTATAACAAAGTCAGTTTCTTTTTTCATTACAGTACAACGAGACTGCTTTTATTCCTTTTTATGGTACAACTAGGCTACGTCTATTATTCTTTATGGTACAACAAAGCTACGTCTATTATTCTTTATGGTACAACAAAGCTACGTCTATTATTCTTTATGGTACAACGAGGCTACGTCTATTATTCTTTATGGTACAACAAAGCTACGTCTATTATGCTTTATGGTACACCGAGGCTACGTCTATTATTCTTTATGGTACACCAAAGCTACGTCTATTATTCTTTATGGTACAATGAGGCTACCTCTATTATTCTTTATGGTACAACAAAGCTACGTCTATTATGCTTTATGGTACAACAAAGCTACGTCTATTATTCTTTATGGTACAACAAAGCTACGTCTATTATGCTTTATGGTACAACAAAGCTACGTCTATTATTCTTTATGGTACAACAAAGCTACGTCTATTATCCTCTATGGTGCAACAAAGCTACGTCTATTATTCTTTATGGTACACCAAAGCTACGTCTATCATTCTTTATGATACAATGAGGCTACGTCTATTAAAGGGTTAGGGTTAGGGTTAGGGTAAGGATTAGGGTTAGGTTAGGGTTAGGGTTAGGGTTAGGGTTAGGGGTTAGGGTTAGGGTTAGGGTTAGGGTTAGGGTTAGGGTTAGGGTTAGGTTAGGTTAGAGTTAGGGTTAGGGTTAGGGTTAGGGTTAGGGTTAGAGTTCGGGTTAGGGTTCGGATTAGGGTTAGGGTTAGGGTTAGGGTTAGGGTTAGGGTCAGGGTTAGGTTAGGGTTAGGTTAGGGTTAGGGTTAGGGTCAGGGTTAGGTTAGGGTCAGGGTTAGGGTTCGGGTTAGGGTTAGGGTTCGGGTTAGGGTTCGGGTTCGGGTTAGGGTTAGGGTTAGGGTTAGGGTTAGGGTTAGGGTTAGGGTTAGGGTTCTTCATGGTACAATAAGGCTACGTCTATTATTCTTTATGGTATAATAAGGCTACGTCTATTATTCATTAGAGTACAACGAGACTGCTTTTATTTTTTTTATGTTACAACAAAGTTACGTCTATTATTCTTTATTGTACAACGAGGCTACGTCTATTATTCTTATGGTACAATAGGCTACCTCTATTAATCTTTATGGTACAACAAAGCTACGTCTATTATCCTCTATGGTGCAACGAAGCTACGTTTATTATTCTTTATGGTACACTAAAGCTACGTCTATTATTCTTTATGATACAATAAGGCTACGTCTATTAAAGGGTTAGGGTTAGGGTTAGGTTAGGGAAGAGGTTAGGGTTAGGGTTAGGGTTAGGGTTAGGGTTAGGGTTAGGGTTAGGGTTAGGATTAGGGTTAGGTTAGGGTTAGGGTTAGGGTTAGGGTTAGGGTTAGGGTTAGGGTTAGGTTAGGTTAGGGTTAGGGTTAGGGTTAGGGTTAGGGTTAGGGTTAGGGTTAGGGTTAGGGTTAGGTTAGGGTTAGGGTTAGGTTAGGGTTCGGGTTAGGGTTAGGTTAGGGTTAGGGTTAGGGTTAGGTTAGGGTTCTTTATGGTATAATAAGGCTACGTCTATTATTCATTAGAGTACAACGAGACTGCTTTTATTCCCTTTTATGTTACAACAAAGTTATGTCTATTATTCGTTATTGTACAACGATGCTACGTCTATTATTCTTAATGGTACAACAAGGCTACGTTTATTATTCTTTATGGTACAACAAAGCTACGTCTATTATTCTTTATGGTACAACAAGGCTACGTCTATTATTCTTTATGGTACAACAAAGCTACGTCTATTATTCTTTATGGTACAACAAGGCTACGTCTATTATTCTTTATGGTACAACAAGGCTACGTCTATTATTCTTAATGGTACAACAAGGCTACGTCTATTATTCTTTATTGTACAATGAGGCTACGTCTATTATTCTTTATGGTACACCAAGGCTACGTCTATTATTCTTTATGGTACAATGAGGCTACGTCTATTATTCTTTATGGTACAACAAGGCTACGTCTATTATTCTTTATGGTACAACAAGGCTACGTCTACTATTCTTTATGGTACAACAAGGCTACGTCTATTATTCTTTATGGTATAATAAGGCTACGTCTATTATTCAAGGTACAACGTCTTTTATTCCTTTATGGTACAACAAGGCTACGTCTATTATTCTTAATTGTACAACAAGGCTACGTCTATTATTCTTTATTGTACAATGAGGCTACGTCTATTATTCTTTATGGTACAACAAGGCTACGTCTATTATTCTTTATGGTAACAATGAGGTACACTAAAGACGTCTATTATTCTTTATGATACAATGAGGCTACGTCTATTAAAGGGTTAGGGTTATTATAGGTTTTTATGGTACAATGAGGCTACGTCTATTATTCTTTATGGTACAATGAGGCTACATTAGGGTATTATTCTTTATGGTACAATGAGGTTACGTCTATTATTCTTTATGGTACAACAAGGCTACGTCTATTATTCTTTTATTGTACAACAAGGCTACGTCTATTATTCTTTATTGTACAATTCTTTAAGGCTACGTCTATTATTCTTTATGGTACAATGATATTTTTTATGGCTACGTCTATTATTCTTTATGGTACAATGAGGCTACGTCTATTATTCTTTATGGTACAATGAGGCTACGTCTATTATTCTTTATGGTACAATGAGGCTACGTCTATTATTCTTAATGGTACAATGAGGCTACGTCTATTATTCTTTATGATACACCACAACAAGGCTACGTCTATTATTCTTTATGATACAACATGAGGCTACGTCTATTATTTAATTATGATACACCACGAGCTACGTCTATTATTCTTTATGGTACACCACGGCTACGTCTATTATTCTTTATGGTACAATGAGGCGACGTCATTATTCTTTATGGTACAATGAGGCTACTATTATTCTTTATGGTACAATAGGCTACGTCTATTATTCTTTATGGTACAATGAGGCTCTATTATTCTTTATGATACAATGAGGCTACGTCTATTATTCTTTAGCTATGGTCAACAATTATTCTTTATGATACAACAAGGCTACGTCTATTATTCTTTATGGTACAATGAGGCTACGTCTATTATTCTTTATGATACACCTCGGCTACGTCTATTATTCTTTACAATGATACACCTCAGCTACGTCTATTATTCTTTATGGTACAATGAGGCTACGTCTATTATTCTTTATGATACACCACGGCTACGTCTATTATTCTTTATGATACACCTCAGCTACGTCTATTATTCTTTATGATACACCACGTACAATGAGGCTACGTCTATTATTCTTTATGGTACAATGAGGCTACGTCTATTATTCTTTATGGTACAATGAGGCTACGTCTATTATTCTTTATGGTACAATGAGGCTACATCTATTATTCTTTATGGTACAACAAGGCTACGTCTATTATTCTTTATTGTACAACAAGGCTACGTCTATTATTCTTTATGGTACAATGAGGCTACATCTATTATTCTTTATGGTACAATGAGGCTACGTCTATTATTCTTTATGGTACAATGAGGCTACATCTGTTATTCTTTATGATACACCACGGCTACGTCTATTATTCTTTATGGTACAATGAGGCTACATCTATTATTCTTTATGGTACAATGAGGCTACATCTATTATTCTTTATGGTACCAACAGGCTACGTCTATTATTCTTTATGGTACAATGAGGCTACGTCTATTATTCTTTATGGTACAATGAGGCTACGTCTATTATTCTTTTATGGTACCAATGAGGCTACGTCTATTATTCTTTATGGTACAATGAGGCTACATCTATTATTCTTTATGGTACAATGAGGCTACATCTATTATTCTTTATGGTACAATGAGGCTACATCTATTATTCTTTATGGTACAACCAATCTACTGTTATTATTCTTTATGGTACAATGAATCTACTGTTATTATTCTTTATGGTACAATGAATCTACTGTTATTATTCTTTATGGTACAATGAATCTACTGTTATTATTCTTTATGGTACAATGAATCTACTGTTATTATTCTTTATGGTACAACCAATCTACTGTTATTATTCTTTCTGGTACAACCAATCTACTATTATAGTTTTTTATGATACAACGAGTCTATTATTACAATTCTTTATGATACAACGAGTCTATTATTATTAATTATTTATGATACAACCAGTCTATTATTACAATTCTTTATGATACAACCAATCTATTATTACAATTCTTTATGATACAACGAGTCTATTATTACAATTATTTATGATACAACGAGTCAACTATTACAATTCTTTATGATACAACGAGTCAACTATTATAATTATTTATGGTACAACCAGTCTACTATTATAATTCTTTATGGTACAACCAGTCTACTATTACAATTCTTTATGGTACAACCAGTCTACTATTACAATTCTTTATGGTACAACCAGTCTACTATTACAATTCTTTATGGTACAACCAGTCTACTATTATAATTCTTTATGATACAACGAGTCAACTATTACAATTCTTTATGGTACAACCAGTCTACTATTACAATTCTTTATGATACAACGAGTCAACTATTACAATTCTTTATGGTACAACCAGTCTACTATTATAATTCTTTATGATACAACGAGTCAACTATTACAATTCTTTATGGTACAACCAGTCTACTATTACAATTCTTTATGGTACAACCAGTCTACTATTACAATTCTTTATGGTACAACCAGTCTACTATTATAATTCTTTATGGTACAACCAGTCTACTATTACAATTCTTTATGGTACAACCAGTCTACTATTATAATTCTTTATTGTACAACCAGTCTACTATTATAATTCTTTATGGTACAACCAGTCTACTATTACAATTCTTTATGGTACTACCAGTCTACTATTATAATTCTTTATGGTACAACCAGTCTACTATTATAATTCTTTATTGTACAACCAGTCTACTATTACAATTCTTTATTGTACAACCAGTCTACTATTACAATTCTTTATTGTACAACCAGTCTACTATTACAATTCTTTATTGTACAACCAGTCTACTATTACAATTCTTTATTGTACAACCAGTCTACTAATACAATTAT
>JAXRKP010000445.1:160000-177500 GCA_037039925.1 Doris montereyensis | reverse complement strand
AATAGTTTTATATAAACATCACAGTGTTGAACATACCTTACAGCGACACACATATCAGTAAATCACTAAACTCTAACAATTAGCACAGGGTTTATAAATGGCATACAAGTTACATATCTGGGTAGCTAGTAGAGCGGCACAAATATGCTTTATGCAATTGCTTGAAAGATTAAAAGGTTATGACATTCTGGTTTATATTACACAGATTTATCAGCTCGTTTCGAAACGGGGAATTAACATTCTAGAAATTATTTCACTGGGTCATTTCTTTTCAGCTGCAAAGATTGTAAGGATCTACGAGGACAATTGAGGTGATAAACTGAGTGCAGTTGAGTGTGAAAAATAGTATCTTATATTTAATTCTTCTCTATACGAGAAGCCAATGTATAGGGCACAATACGGGAGCTACAATTCATATCACAATGAGGCTAGTTTTGTTCCTTATGGTACAGTCAGGCTACCTTTTTCTTTATGGTACAATGAGGCTACTTTTTTCTTCATGGTACAATAAGGCTACCATTTTCTTTATGGTACAGTGAGGCTACCTTTTTATTTATTGTACAATGAGGCTATTTTTGTTCCATATGGTACAGTGAGGCTACCTTTTTCTTTATGGTACAATGAGGCTACTTTTTTCTTCATGGTACAATAAGGCTACCATTTTTTACGGTACAGTGAGGCTACCTTTTTCTTTATGGTGCAAGGAGGCTATTTTTTATGGTACAATAAGGCTATCCTTTTTCTTTGTGGTACAGTGAGGCTACAGTTTCCTTTATGGTACAAGGAAGCTACTTTTTTTCTTGATGGTACAATGAGGCTACTTTTTCTTTTTATTGTACAATGAGGCTATTTTGTTCCTTATGGTACAGTGAGGCTACCTTTTTCTTTATGGTACAATGAGGTTACTTTTTTCTTCATGGTACAATAAGGCTACCATTTTTTATGGTACAGTGAGGCTACCTTTTTCTTTATGGTACAAGGAGGCTACTTTTTTCTTTATGGTACAATGAGGCTATTTTTTATGGTACAATGAGGCTACTATTTTTTTTATGGTACAAGGAGGCTGCATTTTTTTTTATGGTACAATGAGGCTACTTTTTTTATGGTACAATGAGACTACTTTTTTTTTATGGTACAATGAGGCTACTATTTTTTTATGGTACAATGAGGCTATATTTTTCCTTTCCTACAACGAGGCTACTTTTTTCTTTATGGTACAATGAGACTACTTTTTTCTTTATGGTACAATGAGGTTCCTTTTTCTTTATGGTGCAATGAGGTTACTTTTCTTTCCTACAACGGAAACTACTATTGTCTTTATGGTACAACGAGACTGCTGTTTTCTGTAAGATAGAAAGAGGCTGGTTTTTTTTAATACAAAGAAGCTGTTACTTTTTTCTTTTTTTCTTCTTGGTATAAAGAGGTTACTTTTGGTACAACGAGGTCTTTTTTACTGTTGGTACAATGCAGCTATTTTTTTCTTTATGGTAGAACAATGATGCTTTTTGTCTGTCAGATAGAAAGAGCCTGTATTGTTTTTATGATACAAAGAGGCTGGGTTTTTTTTATGGTACATGGTAAACGAGGCTTTTTTTTCTTTATGATACAACGAGGCTATTTTTTCTTTATGGTACAACGAGGTCTTTTTTACTTTATGGTACAACGAGCTATTTTTTCTTTATGGTACAACAAGGCTACTTTTGTCTTTATGGTACAACGAGCCTACTATTGTTTTTATGATACAACTAGGCTATATTTTCTTTATGGTACATGGTACAACGAGGCTATTTTTATGGTACAACAAGGCTATTTTTTCTCTTTATGATACAACGAGGCTATTTTTTCTTTATGATACAACAGGGCTATTTTTTTTTTATGATACAACGAGGCTATTTTTTCTTTATGGTACAACAAGGCTATTTTTTCTTTATGATACAACGAGGTTATTTTTTCTTTATGATACAACAAGGCTATTTTTTCTTTATGATACAACAAGACTATTTTTTCTTTATGATACAACAAGGCTATTTTTTCTTTATGATACATTTTTTTCTTTATGATACAACAAGGCTTTATGATACAACAAGACTATTTTTTCTTTATGATACAACAAGGCTATTATTTTTTTTATGGTACAACGAAGCTATTTTTTTCTTTATGGTGCAACAAAGCTATTTTTTTCTTTATGGTACAACGAAGCTATTTTTTTATGGTACAACGAGGCTATTTTTCTTTATGGTACAACGAAGCTATTTGTTTCTTTATGGTACAACGAGGCTATTTTTTCTTTATGGTACAACGAGGCTATTTTTCTTTATGGTACAACGAAGCTATTTTTCTTTATGGTACAAGGAGGCTATTTTCTTTATGGTACAACGAAGCTATTTTTCTTTATGGTACAAGGAGGCTACTTTTTCTTTATGGTGCAATCAGGCTACTTTTTTCTTTTTCAAACAACAAGGCTACTATTTTGTTTGTGTTAGAACGAGACTACTTTTTTCTTCGTGGTACAAGGCTACTTATTTCTTTATGGTGCAACGAGGTTACTTTTTTTCGGTATGATACAAAGAGGCTGGGGTTTTTTCTTTATGGAGCAACGAGACTACTTTTTTTCTGTATGATACAACGAGGCTATTTTTTTTCTGTATGATACAAGGAGGCTGTTTTTTTTATGTATGATACAAGCAGACTGTTTTATGTATGATACAGGGAGGCTGTTTTTTATGTATGATACAAGGAGGCTGTTTTTTTCTGATTGATACAAGGAGGCTGTTTTTTTTTAATGTATGATACAAGCAGACCGTTTTATGTATGATACAGGGAGACTGTTTTTTATGTATGATACAAGGAGGTTGTTTTATGTATGATACAAGAAGGCTGTTTTTATGTATGTATACAAGGAGGCTATTTTATGAATGATACAAGAAGGCTGTTTTTATGTATGATACAAGGAGGTTGTTTTATGTATGATACAAGGAGGCTGTTTTATGTATGATACAAGGAGGCTGTTTTTTATGTATGATGCAAGGAGGTTGTTTTATGTATGATACAAGAAGGCTGTTTTTATGTATGATACAAGGAGGCTGTTTTATGTATGATACAAGAAGGCTGTTTTTATATATGATACAAGGAGGCTGTTTTTATGTATGATACAAGGAAGCTGTTTTATGTATGATACAAGGAGGCTGTTTTATATGCATGATACAAGGAGGCTGTGTTATGTATGATACAAGGAGGCTGTTTTATGTATGATACAAGGAGGCTGTTTTTTATGTATGATACAGGGAGGCTGTTTTTTATGTATGATATACAAGGAGTTTTTAATGTATGATACAAAGAGGCTGTTTTTAATGTATGATACAAATGAGGCTGTTTTATGTATGATACAAAGAGGCTGTTTTATGTATGATACAAAGAGGCTGTTTTTTATGTATGATACAAGGAGGCTGTTTTTATGTATGATACAAAGAGGCTGTTTTATGTATGATACAGGAAGGCTGCTATTTATGTATGATACAAGGAGGCTGTTTTTGTATGATATGATACAAGGAGGCTGTTTTTTATGTATGATACAAAGAGGCTGTTTTATGTATGATACAGGAAGGCTGCTATTTATGTATGATACAAGGAGGCTGTTTTTTATGTATGATACAAAGAGGCTGTTTTTAATGTATGATACAAAGAGGCTGTTTTTAATATATGATACAAAGACGCTGTTTTTTATGTATGATACAGGAAGGCTGCTATTTATGTATGATACAAGGAGGCTGTTTTATGTATGATACAGGAAGCTGTTTTTTTTATGTATGATACAAGGAGGCTGTTTTTATGTATGATACAAAGAGTCTGTTTTTAATGTATGATGCAGAGAGGCTGTTTTTTTATGTATAATACAAAGAGGCTGTTTTTTTATGTATGCTACAAGGAGGCTGTTTTTTATGTATGATACAAGGAGGCTCTTTTATGTATCATACAAGGAGGCTGTTTTTTATGTATGATACAAGGAGGCTGTTTTTTATGTATGATACAAGAATGTATGATACAAGGAGGCTGTTTTGATGTATGATACAAGAAAGCTGTTGGATGTATGATACAAGCTTTTTATGTATGATACAAGGAGGCTGTTTTTATGTATGATACAAGGAGGCTGTTTTTATGTATGATACAAAGAGGCTGTTTTTAATGTATGATGCAGAGAGGCTGTTTTTTTATGTATAATACAAAGAGGCTGTTTTTTATGCATGCTACAAGGATGCTGTTTTTTATGTATGATACAAGGAGGCTCTTTTATGTATGATACAAGGAGGCTGTTTTTTATGTATGATACAAGGAGGCTGTTTTTTTATGTATGATACAAGGAGGTTGTTTTTTATGTATGATACAAGAAGGCTGTTTGATGTATGATACAAGAAAGTTTTTTTATGTATGATACAAGGAGGCTGTTTTTATGTATGATACAAGAAGGCTGTTTTTATGTATGATATAAGAAGGCTGTTTTTTATGTATGATACAAGGAGGCTGTTTTTGTTTCTTTATGATACAAACTGCGTACATTTTTGTTTCTATATGATAGAACAAGGCTGATTTTTTTCTTTATAGTACAAAGAGGCTTCTTTATGGTACAACGCGGCTATTTTTTCTTTATGGTGTAACGAGGCTTTTTTTCTTCATGGTACAACGAGGTTATTTTTTTTTCTGTATGGTACAATGAGGCTATTTATTTCTTTATGGTACTTTTGAGGCTATTTTTTCCGTGGTTCAATGAGGTTACTTTTTCTTTATGGTACAACGAAGCTACTTTTTCTTTATGGTACAACAATCCTTTTTTTTTTTATGGTACAACGAGGCTACCTTTTTCTGTGTGGTATAATGAGGCTACACTTTTCCTTATGGTACAGCGAGGCTACTTATTTCTTTATGGTACGGGGTTTCCTCTTTAGTTTTGGTGCAACTTCATGGTCGGCTTCCCAACCACAAAAAAGTGGGGTCAAGCCCAGCCGACGGGTAAATAATTTTTTCGAGAAAATAGCCTCGTTGTACCATAAAAAAAATAGCCTCATTGTATCATAAAGAAAAAATAACCTTATTGTACCATAATAAAAAAAATAGCCTCATTGTACCATAAAGAAAAAGAATAGCCTCGTTGTACCACAAAAAATAGTCTCGTACCTTAAAGAAAAAATAGCATCGTTGCACCATACAGAAAAAATAGCCTCTTGTACCATACAGAAAAAAATAGCCTCGTTGTACAATATAGAAAAACAGCCTTGTTGTACCATACAGAAAAAATAGCCTTGTCGTACCATACAGAAAAAAATAGCCTCGTTGTACCATACAGAAAAAATAGCCTCATTGTACCACACAGAAAAAATAGACTCATTGTACCATACAGAACAAATAGCCTCGTTGTACCATAGAGAAAGCATAGCCTCAGTGTACCATACGGAACAAATAACCTCGTTGTACCATAAAGAAAAAATAGCCTCGTTGTACTATAAAGAAATAATAGCTTTGTTGTACCATAACGTAGCCTCATTGTACCATACAGAAAAAATAGCCTCAATGTACCATACAGAAAAAATAGCCTCGTTGTACAATACAGAAAAAATAGCCTCGTTGTACAATACAGAAAAAAGCCTCGTTGCACAATACAGAAAAAAAGCCTCGTTGTACAATACAGAAAAAAAGCCTCGTTGTACAATACAGAAAAAAAGCCTCGTTGTACAATACAGAAAAATAGCCTCGTTGTACAATACAGAAAAAAAGCCTCGTTGTACAATACAGAAAAAGCCTCGTTGTACAATACAGTACAATACAGAAAAAAAGCCTCGTTGTACAATACAGAAAAAAAGCCTCGTTGTACAATACAGAAAAAAGCCTCGTTGTACAATACAGAAAAAAGCCTCGTTGTACAATACAGAAAAAAAGCCTCGTTGTACAATACAGAAAAAAGCCTCGTTGTACAATACAGAAAAAAAGCCTCGTTGTACAATACAGAAAAAATACAGCCTCGTTGTACCATAAAGAAAAAAATAGCCTCATTGTACCATACATAAAAAATAGCCTTGTTGTACCATAAAGAAATAATCGCCTTGTTGTACCATAACGTAGCCTCATTGTACCATACAGAAAAAATAGCCTCGTTGTACCATAAAATATACTCTTTGCACCATACAAAAAAAAGTCTCGTTGTACCATAAAATAACCTCATTGTACCATACAGAAAAGATAGCCTCATTGTACAATACAGAAAAAAAGCCTCGTTGTACATTACAGAAAAAAGCCTCGTTGTACAATACAGAAAAAATAGCCTCGTTGTACCATAAAGTAGCCTCTTTGTACCATAAAGAAAAAACGGTCTCGTTGTACCATAAAGTAGCCTCTTTGCACCATAAAGAAAAAATAGCCTCGTTGTACCATAAAGAAAAATAGCCTCGTTGTACCATAAAGGTTGATTGATCAACACCTAGTCCTTTCGGAGACGTACGATAAAAAGGAGATCTCGTGTGCACACCATGACACTCTGTGCACTTAAAGATCCCTTTCCTGCTTACAAAACAGTTTGGGAAAAGTTAAATGCCCAACCTAAAACCCCGACATCACATTAGTTTGAGGATGTGGGTAGATCAAATCAAATCAAATCAAATCAAATCAAATCAAATCAAATCAAATCAAAGTACCATTTTGGTTGGGTTGACGTTCAAAAAACCTCGTAATAAAGTTTCTCATGAAAGTTTGCTTTTGTAAATTGCACTTTTAAAACGGAACTTATTTCTCTAGCAGTAAAGAAAATACTAAAATAAAGCTCTTTCAAGGCCCTTACAGTTCATAGAGCCCCAGTGTGTTCCGGTTTTTATAGTGGAACAGGTGATACGTGTAATAAATCTTTTCAGGACACGTGTCATATTTACCAACACGAAGGTCGCTGGTTCGATCCCGTCTAGTGATCATGTTCGTGTTTACTCTGTGTTTTGTTTGTTTTTTTATTCGCCATATTTGTATGTTATCTGGGTTTTGCTTTTTTGTTTTTTATTTGCTGTATGTGTATGTTATCTGGGTTTTTTGGTTTATTTTGTTGGCTGTATTTGTAAGTTACCTGTTTTTGTTTGTCTGGTTTTTTTGCTCTGTATGTATGTTATATGTTTTTGGTTTTGTGTATGTTATCTGGAGGTTTTTCTCTAGAAGTTCTCTCCTCGTCGCCACTATAAAGGACTGCACCATCTTTAGTATATCTACACGCAGTTATATCAGGGAGAGTGTTGTGCGTGAAAACATCCAGGTAAACATTTACATTATACTTATGCAAAGCCAGAAACCCTCCCCATCGCCCCCCCCCCCTCCTCCGCGTTTCAATCAAGGCTAATGTTTTTATTTGGGTTGTCTACATCGTACATAAGATGGGAACTTGGTCGTCAAGAGGAAAGCTGTCTGACTCTCAGCCAAAAGGTCGTGGCTTCTGCCCAATAGGTTGAAACTTTTTCTCGAATTGTTTATTTCTAGTAAAACTCACCGATCCCGCAGTCGCCCCCCCTTTCCCTCTGGATCCAGGTAGTTGGTCAACACCGCCCCATTGAAGATGGACGAATAAAAGGAGAGGAGGATCACAACAGTCTCCACGCTCAAGATTCTATGGCTGTTTACAGGGCACTCCAGGCAACATTTAAAAAGTCCTACCAAAAACCCCGAGATCACCTCAATTGTGGATGTGGGTAAAATCAAACAAAAAAACTCATACACATTAGTGTTTACAGCAGCACTGAAAGAAAAAGGTTAAATCTATCCCAAAGACATTCGATAAAAGAAGAAAGTAAGAAGCTATATTATTATGCAGTTTCTTTTCTATCTGTTGTTATATGTCTCACCACATTCGGAAGCCCTTACTGTAAACCCCGCTCGGGGAATCTTAATTTCTGATACTGATATGTTCTATCTCCTATGGTATTACAAATCCATTCCTATCATTAGAAAATTCAAACCCTGAAGCGATAATCATTATTGTCGGAGATTTCAACCATGCCTCTCTCACAAAGGACCTTCAAAAATATCACCAACATAGAAAGTGTGCAACGAGAAAAGACAAAACACTAGATTACAACTACACACCAATGAAGGGCGCAATACCCCGGTCAGGGCTTGGCCATTTCGATCATAACACCACCTACCTCACACCATCATGCAGTTGCAGATCTAAAACATGCAGTCAAACAACAAACTTCCATAACACACACTGGCATCATGAGTCAATTGAAGAATTAAATACATGACTGCTTCGCCCTCACAAACTGGAATGTGTTCGGCGATACAGCAAGTGACATATGTGAATGCACAGAGACTACTAGTACTACAACATGTATGTAAACTGTTGTCAAGATATGTGTGTATCGACGAAAGCAATACACATTTGAAACACCAAGCCTTGATTCACACAACAGATAAAACAACACACTTGAAGAAGAAAATTAGTGCATTTCAAAATGGAGACATGCTTTCATACACTAAAGCAAAATATTAATAATATGTTATTGCCGATTCAATTAAGATTGCAAAACGTGATTGCAAATCTATAATGCTATTACGTTCCAAAGCTCTTGCCGAGCTCTAAAATGCTATATATTTTTAACAAATGGAGATCGGGTTTTCAAATTAAGCATGTACACATTGAAATAGTTTTGACGTTATGCTATTTTTTGTCTCTGAAATTGAACATAGCAATGGATGATCGATTTCGTTTCTTTAACAAGAAACAGACGTCAAAACCAGGCTGTCTACTGTCTAGAAAGGCATCACCGTCAAAACGCCATCGCCATAATCACCTCCATTTAGCATTCAAAATCACGTGGTGAAGACAGTGTCTCTTTGCCAAACGCAGCAAATGGAAAGTGTAAGGCCTGGATGGTGTGTTAGCAGCAACATTACGTCATCATTGTGCTAACAAATTCGCACCCGCGTACCGTTATTATCCAATTTATCACTACAGCAATGTACAATGTCTAATTGCTTTAAATGATAAAAAAATCACCCTTATACCAATTTTAAAAAAGCATAAAGCAAAAGATATGCACGATTACAGACATGTCGCATTCCCCTCCGTCATTATGAAAATATTTCAGCGTTTCATGCTTAATCATTTCAGGGGAAACCGTCACAGCCAACAGAATACCTTTAGATCTTTTCCGTCCATTTCGCAAATCGTGGCTGTGTTGACGTTTGCCGACCCAGTCCCACCCTTTCCCTCTGTTCATGCTCTCCTCTCTCTCTCTCTCTCTCTCTCCACTCTCTCTCTCTCTCTCTCTCTCTCTCTCTCTCTCTCTCTCTCTCTCTCTCTCTCTCTCTCTCTCTCTCTCTCTCTCTCTCTCTCTCTCTCTCTCTCTCTCTCTCTCTCTCTCTCTCTCTCTCTCTCTCTCTCTCTCTCTCTCTCTCTCTCTCTCTCTCTCTCTCTCTCTCTCTCTCTCTCTCTCTCTCTCTCTCTCTCTCTCTCTCTCTCTCTCTCTCTCTCTCTCTCTCTCTCTCTCTCTCTCTCTCTCTCTCTTTCTCTCTTTATATATATATATATATATATATATATATATATATATATATATATATATATATATATACATATATATATATATATATATATATATATATATATATATATATATATATATATATATATATTATATACACACACACCCACATACACACATCGACATCAATATACAAACACAACAAACACGCAGTCACACAGTTGCTGCTCTACTTAGCTTAGACAAAGGTGCTTCTCAAATCTCGAGGGGACTTGGTAGTCCAAAGGTAAGGTGCCGGCCTTTCAACCAAAATGTAGTGGGTTCGACCCCCGCCGAAGATTGACATATTTTCTCGAGTCTGCGGTCTTGGGAATAGTTTCAGTTTCAGTAAAATTAACATCTCCACCAATACTCAAAATTCTAATAAAACCTATGACATTCGTTAAAATAAATGGTATTATTATCTATTTTCTTTGCTTGAACTGAGTAACACTGATGCACAGTCTCACAGTCTCACATTCTATAGGAAAGTACATGTATTACGGCGACGCAAAAGAGTTACCACGGACAATGTCGTGAGGTCTAATCGGGATTACCCGAGACGAGCTAACCAACCCATTTTTATTCTATTGTATTCACTTTATTCTTATTGTAATTTTACATTCTGATTCCCATTCATAAAATGTAATTTAGTGTACCTTAAACCCTCTGACAAATTATTAAAAATCTAAATTTTACGACAAGTCACAATATATTCTATTCTTTCGTGTCCTTTTCCCCAACATTTTAAAACATCATATAGATCTAGGTCTAAATAGATCTAGATACAAGGAGATAAAACGTATTGATTTATTAAACATCATATAGATCTAGGTCTAAATAGATCTAGATACCGGGAAATAAAACGTATTGATTTATTAAACATCATATAGATCTAGATAGAGGGAGATAAAACGTATTGATTTATTAAACATCATATAGATCTAGATACAGGGAGATAAAACGTATTGATTTATTAAACATCATATAGATCTAGATACAGGGAGATAAAACGTATTGATTTATTAAACATCATATAGATCTAGATACAGGAGATAAAACGTATTGATTTATTAAACATCATATAGATCTAGATACAGGGAGATAAAACGTATTGACTTATTAAACATCATATAGATCTAGCTACAGGGAGATAAAACGTATTGACTTATTAAAAATCATATAGATCTAGATACAGAGAGATAAAACGTATTGATTTATTTGTAACAAGTGGGGGTCTCGTCATTTGCGTACAGTTTAAGTTTGCAATGTTTTTGGAAATCGGTTTGTATTTGTGTTTTTAACTGCATTTTTATTTGGTAAAAAGAATACAGAGGATGATTCATCAAATTTCTTTTTCATGTTAAATGTTAACATCTTTATTTCGTAAAAACTAAAATACTATTAGAATATAGTCAGTATTTTTTTTATATACATTTCATTGCAAATTTTTTAACACCTAATTATACAGAGAGATTTTATTAATTTCCTTCTTATTGTGAGATTTTGAAAAAAATGTATTACAAGTAAAAAAAAAGCTACATATTATACAAAATACGAATATTTTCAATTAAAACAAGTTTGATTTTCGGCTAGCACATTTATTGTTTACTGATGTAATCTTTATTGTGGTCTTGTATCCAAACTCAATCAGGGTTCTGTGGCAGACGTGTAAATATCATCTCAACTGAACTGAATCGAATCTGAAATCAATGAAACATTCTAAATGTGCGCAAATAATGATGACGAAGGAGTTTGACACAGATGTGTTTACACAAGACGTACATGTATAAGAAAAGTGTGCGCAATTAGATTGCAACCACATTACAATATAGAATTAAAGGCCCGTAAGGATAAAGACGAAACTGACAAGCAGAACTTGTAAACAAAAACAATTGTCGGGCGCCAGACAGAATCGAAACAGCGATCTCCGCATTGGCAGCCATCACCTTGCTATGAAAAGATAAAAAAAAACAAAAAACTTAAATATTAAAATGTTGATTAATCGTAGCTCAGCTCAAAAACGTGCACTCTGACAGTAATCCCTAATAATTGGGGGGAGAGTGGGGAACTTAGTAGTCCAGAGGCAAGGTGTTAGCCTTTCAATCCAAAGGTCGCCGGTTCAAGCCCCGATGGCTGAACATATTCTCTGGTCTAGGTAGGTGGATCGTCATCTAGTCCCATCGGAGACGGACGATAAAAAGGAGGTCCCGTATGCGGATCACAACACTCTGTGCACGTTAAAGGCTGTTTACAGGGCAGTCTGGGCAAAATTAAAAATCGTTCTCAAGTTCCCGACATCACCTTAGTTGTGGATGTGGGTAAAAATACACAAATCAAATCAAATCAAATCAAATCAACCTCAATGATTGAGCAAATCGTTTTATAAACAAGAGAAAGAAAAGGGCAACACATCAGCGCACACAACAATGCGCAAAATGCATAACTGAAGGTTTTATGCTCGCCGAATTACATTTCTGTGTGACGATTGTGAAATGGCTGCATCCCGTTTGCATACACATTTGACCTGTCGACCTCAAAACACGTCACAATGGTCTTTACTTTACATGTACCACAGATGAACACGTTTCATCCCAATCCATAGACATGTACACATGTGTATATCGTTCAAATATCGACTTAATGAACTGGGGAACATTCCCATCTCTGCGTGTTTTCCAAGCCTTACTAATATAATCAATGTGGCCGCATTAGAAGGTTTCTAATTGACGATTAAGATTAGACAGTACGGCTTGATTGATAAACTCATTTAATCGAATTTACAGAATATCGCGGGGAGCGGAGGGGCGGTAGACGGGGGCGGGGGGGGGCATTAATATAGCAATTGATATATCAATTTGCATATCTATTAATACGAATAAATCGACTGCGTAAGTTATACACCGCGCTGCAACGCGATATCGGCGAGTTGCACTGAAACGCAGTTAGTTTACCGACAAGTGCGCTCAGATCTGGTGCTCTCTGTGCAAAACATTATTGTAAGCTACTGGGCCCTTGATGACTGGAATCGTGTCAAATATTCCCAAGAGGCAAAGAAAGGTATAAACAAATAGTGAGGAAGGGGCAAATCGGAAGTGAATGTAATGACACAAGATAACAATCATAAAAGCTCCATATGAACAAAGACGAGACAAATACAGGGAATAGACAGAAACAAAATCGATCCCCATGGTGACAAGGAATTGTTCTGCCTATTCTTTGTATTTGTCTCGTCTTTGTTCGTATGGGGCTTTCATGTCATCTTGTGTCATTACCTCCAAAGAAAGACGTCGTAAGCCTGCAGCAATGATAATGTCGCGGGGCATTTCATGGTAAAATGCTTTTTAATCGATTTGTGTAATGAAGCTAACGATTTTAATCGATTTGTGTATATCAGCTTTAAGAGTATTTCAATCTAAGTACATGGATCATTAGGAATTCTTTAATCTAAATACATGGATCATTAAGAGTACTTTAATCTAAATACATAGATCATTAAGAGTATTTTATTCTAAATACATGGATCATTAAGAGTACTTCAATCTAAGTGCATGGATCATTAAGAGTATTTCAATCTAAATACATGGACCAGTAAGAGTACTTCAATCTAAATACATGGATCATTAAGAGTACTTCAATCTAAATACATGGATCATTAAGAGTACTTCAATCTAAATACATGGACCAGTAAGAGTACTTCAATCTAAATACATGGATCATTAAGAGTACTTCAATCTAAATACATAGATCATTAAATACATGGAGTACTTCAATCTAAATACATGGATCATTAAGAGTACTTCAATCTAAATACATGGATCATTAAGAGTACTTCAATCTAAATACATGGATCATTAAATACATGGACCAGTAAGAGTTCAATCTAAGTACATGGATCATTCAGAGTACATCAATCTAAATACATAGACCAGTAAGAGTACTTTAATCTAAATACATGGATCATTAAGAGTACTTCAATCTAAATACATGGATCATTCAAATAGTACATCAATCTAGATACATGGACTGTTAAGAGTGTGAAGAATGATTTCAGTCGATCATTAAGAGCCTTTAATCGATGAGATAAAAATACATGATAATATAATAATGTGAAGAACGACGTCTTCAATCTAAGTACATGGATCATTTTAAATCGACCAGTAAGTCGTGGAATTAAGAGTATTTCAATCTAAGAAATCATTCTCAATCTAAATACATGAAAAGCAAACGACGTCTTTTGTCGGTCGTGAAAACAAACAAACAAACAAACAACAAAACTACCTGTGGCTGGTGAACTTTGATACAACAGTGAGCCCCCCCCCCCCCCCCGCCTTTGGAAGCGTAACACAGTCACGTCACCAAGACTTAATGGATGTTTTGGGGTCATTAAATAGACCATCATGCCCAGGTGGATAGAGCGTACTAAATTGCACATTAAACCTTATAATATATTAGTCTACACCTAGCTGCGTTGGTTTGTTTGTTTGGTTTTTTCTTTGCCTGTGTACTTTTATTCATGGCCTCCTTCAGCAGTAAACTCGTCAATTTGATCTGAACTTGGCTGCTAGCTGTGTAAATCTCCAATAAGATTGTGGGCTAGATCCATCCAAGATGTTTGGATCACAGTAGTAACAAGCTCGAACCCTGAGAACCTCCCAGTTCTTGAGTCAGATACTGTGGATACAAAAGACGACTACTTTTGATCTGTTAACAGGTGCTCGTGATTTGGGGAATGATAGGGTCTGGGTCTTAGAGTCAATCAACCCAAGTTTGGGGAATGATAAGGTCCGGGTCTTAGAGTCAATCAACTCAAGTTTGGGGAATGACAAGGTCCGGGTCTTAGATCCAGTCAACTCAAGTTTGGGGAATGACAAGGTCCGGGTCTTAGAGTCAATCAACTCAAGTTTGGGGATTGATAAGGTCCGGGTCTTAGAGTCAATCAACTCAAGTTTGGGGAATGACAAGGTCCGGGTCTTAGAGTCAATCAACTCAAGTTTGGGGAATGACAAGGTCCGGGTCTTAGATCCAGTCAACTCAAGTTTGGGGAATGACAAGGTCCGGGTCTTAGATCCAGTCAACTCAAGTTTGGGGAATGACAAAGTCCGGGTCTTAGAGTCAATCAACTCAAGTTTGGGGATTGATAAGGTCCGGGTCTTAGATCCAATCAACTCAAGTTTGGGGAATGACAAGGTCCGGGTCTTAGATCCAATCAACTCAAGTTTGGGGAATGATAAGGTCTGGGTCTTAGAGTCAATCAACTCAAGTTTGGGTTGGGGAATGATAAGGTCCGGGTCTTAGATCCAATCAACTCAAGTTTGGGTATTGATAAGGTCCGGGTCTTAGATCCAATCAACTCAAGTTTGGGGATTGATAAGGTCCGGGTCTTAGATCCAATCAACTCAAGTTTGGGGAATGATAAGGTCTGGGTCTTAGAGTCAATCAACTCAAGTTTGGGGAATGACAAGGTCCGGGTCTTAGATCCAGTCAACTCAAGTTTGGGGAATAACAAGGTCCGGGTCTTAGATCCAGTCAACTCAAGTTTGGGGAATGACAATGTCCGGGTCTTAAATCCAATCAACTCAAGTTTGGGGAATGACAAGGTCCGGGTCTTAGATCCAGTCAACTCAAGTTTGGGGAATGACAAGCTCCGGGTCTTAGAGTCAATCAACTCAAGTTTGGGGATTGATAAGGTCCGGGTCTTAGAGTCAATCAACTCAAGTTTGAGGAATGACAAGGTCTGAGTCTTAGAGTAAATCAACTCAAGTTTGGGGATTGATAATGTCCGGCTCTTAAATCTAATCAACTCAAGTTTGGGGAATGATAAGGTCTGAGTCTTAGAGTAAATCAACTCAAGTTTGGGGACTGATAGGGTCCGGGTCTTAGATCCAGTCAACTCAAGTTTGGGGAATGTCAAGGTCCGGGTCTTAGAGTCAATCAACTCAAGTTTGGGGATTGATAAGGTCCGGGTCTTAGATCCAATCAACTCAAGTTTGGGGAATGATAAGGTCCGGGTCTTAGATCCAGTCAACTCAAGTTTGGGGAATGATAAGGTCCGGGTCTTAGATCAGTCAACTCAAGTTTGGGGAATGATAAGGTCCGGTCTTAGAGTCAATCAACTCATGTTTGGGGAATGATAAGGTCTGGGTCTTAGATCCAGTCAACTCAAGTTTGGGGAATGATAAGGTCCGGGTCTTAGAGTCAATCAACTCAAGTTTGGGGAATGATATGGTCCGGGTCTTAGAGCCAATCAACTCAAGTTTGGGGAATGATATGGTCCGGGTCTTAGAGCCAATCAACTCAAGTTTGGGGAATGATATGGTCCGGGTCTTAGAGTCAATCAACTCAAGTTTGGGGAATGATATGGTCCGGGTCTTAGAGTCAATCAACTCAAGTTTGGGGAATGATATGGTCCAGGTCTTAGATTCAATTAACTCAAGTTTGGGGAATGATATGGTCCGGGTCTTAGAGTCAATCAACTCAAGTTTGTGAAATGATAGGGGCCGGCTCTTAGATCCAATCAACTCAAGTTTGAGGAATGATAGGGGCCTTAGATCCAATCAACTTAGTTTGGGGAATGATAGGGCCGGCTCTTAGATCAATCAACTTAAGTTTGGGGAATGATAGAATGTTTGTGAAATGATAGGGGCCGGCTCTTAGATCCAATCAACTCAAGTTTGAGGAATGATAGGGTCCGGCTCTTAGATCCAATCAACTTAAGTTTGGGATAAGGTCAGGTCTTAGATCCAATCAACTCAAGTTTGGTCCGGGTTTTAAATTCAATCAACTCAAGTTTGGGAATGGTAAGGTCCAAATTCAATCAACTCAAGTTTGGGGAATGATAGGGTCCGGTTCTTAGATCCAATCAACTCAAGTTTGGGGAATGATAAGGTCCGGGTCTTAAATTCAATCAACTCAAGTTTGGGAAATGATAAGGTCCGTGTCGTAAATTCAATCAACTCAAGTTTGGGGAATGATAAGGTACGGCTCTTAGATCCAATCAACTCAAGTTTGGGGAATGATAGGGGCCGGGTCTTAAATCCAATCAACTCAAGTTGGAGAAATTTGCTTTCAAACTTTAGACACATTGTAAATTATTGTTTTTTATATTGCTTGTATGAAATCTAAAGCTATAAGATAGCAAGCGAAATGGAGGTAAAATAGTCTTGAAATACTGATAGATGAAAGATGACAACATCAGAAGTAATGGTATATTGTATAACTCAGCTCTACTGGTAGGTCCTTCCTCTTTTGATTTCACCCTTTTACGTATTCTTTCATCTTTTGTTTCTTTTTTTATCCGTTGTTTGTTGTTTCTTCTTAAATTACACTGATATCACCGCAAATGGTGGATGTGGTAAATTCTGATTAAATAAACTAACAAATAAACTCAATTCGATAACAGCAACCACACCAGCAGTAACACAATGCAATTACAAACTTGCCATTCTCAGCTGCTGTGTCTGATCAAGCAGAGTCTGCCTAGAGAACAGTTGATGTTCTTCATTGGACTTCATTCTGTCCACTGTATGTGGCGTTTTCAGAATCTATTCAATTTAAATTTCCTCTTTCACCAACAGATACATCCCAATCTGTATTCTGAAAACAACCACGCAATTGCTCACAGACTTCTTTATTCTAAACGTCTGTTTTGATCAATATTTATGTTTTCTTCTGTAACAAGGCATACAATTAATCATGGTCTAAGGTACAGAGCGGTGGCAAAGTATAGGATTTATAAACATTACGAGCATTACAATAAAAGAGATCTAACGTTTTGTTTTCACGTATGTAGTGTTGGGATCGGTTGAGAAGACAGGTGTTGGGATGGGTTGAGAAGACGATTGTTGGGATGGGTTGAGAAGACGATTGTTGGGACGGGTTGAGAAGACGATTGTTGGGATGGGTTGAGATGGGTTGAAGACGATTGTTGGGATGGGTTGAGAAGACGATTGTTG
>JAXRKP010000445.1:147500-152500 GCA_037039925.1 Doris montereyensis | reverse complement strand
GAAGCCCTCTAGTACTGTATCTCTACAACGGTAAGATGAAGCACTCTAGTACTGTATCTCTACAACGGTAGGATGAAGCACTCTAGTACTGTATCTCTACAACGGTAGGATGAAGCACTCTAGTACTGTATCTCTACAACGGTAGGATGAAGCACTCTAGTACTGTATCTCTACAACGGTAGGATGAAGCCCTCTAGTACTGTATCTCTACAACAGTAAGATGAAGCCCTCTAGTACTGTATCTCTACAACGGTAGGATGAAGCCCTCTAGTACTGTATCTCTACAACGGTAGGATAAAGCACTATAGTACTGTATCTCTACAACGGTAGGATGAAACCCTCTAGCACTGTATCTCTACAACAGTAGGATGAAACCCTCTAGCACTGTATCTCTACAACAGTAGGATGAAACCTTCTAGCACTGTATCTCTACAACAGTAGGATGAAACCCTCTAGCACTGTATCTCTACAACAGTAGGATGAAACCCTCTAGCACTGTATCTCTACAACAGTAGGATGAAACCCTCTAGCACTGTATCTCAACAACAGTAGGATGAAACCCTCTAGTACTGTATCTCTACAACGGTAGGATAAAGCACTATAGTACTGTATCTCTACAACGGTAGGATGAAGCACTATAGTACTGTATCTCTACAACGGTAGGATGAAGCCCTCTAGTACTGTATATCTATCACTGTATGAGGAAGCACTCTAGTACTGTATCTCTACAACGGTAGGATGAAGTACTCTAGTACTGTATCTCTACAACGGTAGGATGAAGCCCTCTAGCACTGTATCTGTACAACGGTAGGATGAATCCCTCTAGTACTGTATCTCTACAACGGTAGGATCAAGCCCTCTAGTACTGTATCTCTACAACGGTAGGATGAAACACTATAGTACTGTATCTCTACAACGGTAGGATGAAACAATATAATACTGTATCTCTACAACGGTAGGACGAAGCCCTCTAACACTGTATATCTACCACTGTATGAGGAAGCACTCTAGAACTGTATCTCTACAACGGTAGGATGAAACACTGTAGTACTGTATGTCTACCACAGTAGGATGAAGCACTGTAGTACTTACTGTATCTCTACCACTGCAGGATGAAGCAAACTAGCACTGTATCTCTACCACTGTCAGATGAAGCACTCTAGCACTGTATCTCTACCCCTGTAGGATGAAGCACTATGGCATTGTATCTCTACAACTGTAAGATGAAGCACTCTGGCACTGTATCTCTACAACTGTAAGATGAAGCTCTCTAACATTGTAGGAAGACTCTCTCAACTACTGTAGGAAGAAGCCCTTAACCACTGTCTCTTTACCACTGTAGGAAAAAGTCCTTTACCACTGTCTCTCTACTACTGTAGGAAAAAGTCCTTTACCACTGTCTCTTTACCACTGTAGGAAAAAGTCCTTTACCACTGTCTCTTTACCACTGTAGGAAAAAGTCCTTTACCACTGTCTCTTTACCACTGTAGGAAAAAGTCCTTTACCACTGTCTCACTACCACTGTAGGAAAAAATCCTTTACCACTGTCTTTCAACTACTGTAGGAAGAAGCCCTTTACCACTGTCTCTCTACCACTGTAGGAAGAAGCCATTTACCACTGTCTCTCTACCACTGTAAAAAGAAGCCCTTTACCACTGTCTCTCTACCACTGTAGGAAGAAGCCCTTTACCACTGTCTCTCTACCACTGTAGGAAGAAGCCCTTTACCACTGTCTCTCTACCACTGTAGGAAGAAGCCCTTTACCACTGTCTCTCTACCACTGTAGGAAGAAGCCCTTTACCACTGTCTCTCTACCACTGTAGGAAGAAGCCCTTTACCACTGTCTCTCTACCACTGTAGGAAGAAGCCCTTTACCACTGTCTCTCTACCACTGTAGGAAGAAGCCCTTTACCACTGTCTCTCTACTGTAGGAAGAAGCCACTGTCTCTCTACCACTGTAGGAAGAAGCCCACTGTCTACCACTGTCTCTCTATACCTGTCTCTCTACTGTAGGAAGAAGCCCTTTACCACTGTCTCTCTACCACTGTAGGAAGAAGCCCTTTACCACTGTCTCTCTACTACTGTAGGAAGAAGCCCTTTACCACTGTCTCTCTACTACTGTAGGAAGAAGTCCTTTACCACTGTCTCTCTACTACTGTAGGAAGAAGTCCTTTCCACTGTCTCTCTACTACTGTAGGAAGAAGCCCTTTACCACTGTCTCTCTACCACTGTAGGAAGAAGTCCTTTACCACTGTCTCTCTACTACTGTAGGAAGAAGTCCTTTACCACTGTCTCTCTACTACTGTAGGAAGAAGTCCTTTACCACTGTCTCTCTACTACTGTAGGAAGAAGCCCTTTACCACTGTCTCTCTACTACTGTAGGAAGAAGTCCTTTACCACTGTCTCTCTACTACTGTAGGAAGAAGCCCTTTACCACTGTCTCTCTACCACTGTAGGAAGAAGTCCTTTCCCACTGTCTCTCTACTACTGTAGGAAGAAGTCCTTTCCCACTGTCTCTCTACCACTGTAGGAAGAAGCCCTATACCACTGTCTCTCTACCACTGTAGGAAGAAACCATATACCACTGTCTCTCTACCACTGTAGAAAGAAGCCTTTTATCACTGTAGGAAAAGCCCTTAATCACTGTAGGAAAAGCTCTCTACCACTGTACGAAGAAGCTCTCTATCACTATAAGAATACGCTCTCTATCACTGTAAGAATACGCTCTCTATCACTATAAGAATACGCTCTCTATCACTATAAGAATACGCTCTCTATCACTGTAGGAATACGCTACCTATCACTATAAGAATACGCTCTCTATCACTGTAGGAATACGCTCTCTATCACTGTAAGAATACGATCTCTATCACTATAAGAATACGCTCTCTATCACTATAAGAATACGCTCTCTATCACTATAAGAATACGCTCTCTATCACTATAAGAATACGCTCTCTATCACTGTAGGAATACGCTCTCTATCACTATCACTATAAAGAATACGCTCTCTATCACTGTAAGAATACGCTCTCTATCTATCACTGTAAGAATACGCTCTCTATCACTATAAGAATACGCTCTCTATCACTGTAGGAATACGCTCTCTATCACTATAAGAATACGCTCTCTATCACTATAAGAATACGCTCTCTATCACTATAAGAATACGCTCTCTATCACTGTAGGAATACGCTCTTTATCACTGTAGAAATACGCCCCCTATCACTGTAAGAATACGCTCTCTATCACTATAAGAATACGCTCTCTATCACTGTAGGAATACGCTCTCTATCACTGTAGGAATACGCTCTCTATCACTGTAGGAATACGCTCTCTATCACTGTAGGAATACGCTTTTTATCACTGTAGGCATACGCTCTCTATAACTGTAGGAATACGCCCTCTATCACTGTAGAAATACGCCCTCTATCACTGTAGGAATACGCTCTCTATCACTGTAGAAATACTCTATCACTGTAGGAATACGCTCTCTATCAGAAAATACGATCACTGTAGAAAGACGTCTTTTATCACTGTAGGAAAATGCCCTCTATCACTGTAGAAATACACCTTCTATCACTGTAGGAAGACACCCTCTATCAGTGTAGTACGTAGCCCTCTATCACTGTAGGAATACGCCCTCTATCAGTGTAGGATGACGCCCTCTATCACTGTAGGATGACGCCCTCTATCACTGTAGGAAGACACCTTCTATCACTGTAGGAAGACACCCTCTATCAGTGTAGGACGTAGCCCTCCATCACTGTAGAAAGGCACCCTCTATCACTGTAGGAAGTAGCCCTCTATCACTGTACGATGACGCCCTCTATCACTGTAGGAAGGCACCCTCTATCACTGTAAGACGTAGCCCTCTATCACTGTAGGAGGACACCTTCTATCACTGTAGGAAGTAGCCCTCTATCACTGTAGGATGACGCCCTCTATCACTGTAGAAAGGCACCCTCTATCACTGTAGGAAGGCACCCTCTATCACTGTAGGAAGTAGCCCTCTATCACTGTAGGAAGACACCTTCTATCACTGTAGGAAGACACCTTCTATCACTGTAGGAAGAAACTCTCTGTCAGTGTAGGAAGAAGGTCTCTATCACTGTAGAAAGAAGTTTTCTATCACTGTAGGAAGAAGTTTTCTATGACCGTTAGAAGAAGCTCTCTATCATTGTAGAAAGAAGCTATTTATCACCGTAGAAAGACGCTCTGTATCACTGTAGAAAGAAACTCTCTATCACTGTTAAAAGAAGCCCTTTATTACTGTAGAAAGAAGCTCTCTATCACTGTAGAAAGAAGCTCTCTATCACTGTAGACAGAAGCCCTCTATCACTGTAGGATGACGCCCTCTATCACTGTAGGAAGGCACCCTCTATCACTGTAGGAAGTAGCCCTCTATCACTGTAGGAAGTAGCCCTCTATCACTGTAGGAAGACACTTTCTATCACTGTAGGAAGAAACTCTCTTTCAGTGTAGGAAGAAGGTCTCTATCACTGTAGAAAGAAGTTTTCTATCACT
This sequence comes from Doris montereyensis, assembly GCA_037039925.1. Lineage (NCBI taxonomy): Eukaryota > Metazoa > Mollusca > Gastropoda > Nudibranchia > Dorididae > Doris > Doris montereyensis. The sequence goes on along the minus strand of JAXRKP010000445.1, from coordinate 147,973 downwards.
GTAGGAAGAACTTTTTCTATCACTGTAGGAAGAAGCTCTCTATCACTGTAGAAAGAAACTCTCTATCACTGTTAAAAGAAGCCCTTTATCACTGTCGAAAGAAGCTCTCTATCACTGTAGAAAGAAAGCTCTCTATCACTGTTAAAAGAAGCCCTTTATCACTGTCGAAAGAAGCTCTCTATCACTGTAGAAAGAAGCTCTCTATCACTGTTAAAAAAGCCCTTTATCACTGTCGAAAGAAGCTCTCTATCACTGTAGAAAGAAGCTCTCTATCACTGTTAAAAGAAGCCCTTTATCACTGTCGAAAGAAGCTCTCTATCACTGTAGAAAGAAGCTCTCTATCACTGTAGAAAGAAGCTCTCTATTACTGTCGAAAGAAGCTCTCTATCACTGTAGAAAGAAACTCTCTATCACTGTAGGAAGAAGAACTCTATCACTGTAAGAAGAAGCTCTCTATTACTGTAGAAAGAAAC
>JAXRKP010000445.1:122500-140000 GCA_037039925.1 Doris montereyensis | reverse complement strand
ATCTCTTCATGACATAATGTGCTAATTAATTTTCTTTAAAAAAAACATTAATCTATCTCTCTGTATCTGTCCCATGGCGGAGGCCGTTGGGGCGCTACCGATGACCAAATAACCAGTCTTCTCCACTCCTTCCTGTTCTCCGCCCGTCTCATCAGCTCATTTAGCTTCAGGCCCATCCATTTGGTGATATTGTCCTCCCATCTCTTCTTTTATCTGTCTCTTCTCCTGCCTCCTCTGACAGTTCCTTGAAGCACGGTTTTTGGAAGCCCTCCTTCTCTCACCAAGTGTCCAAACCATTTCATTTTGCGCCTTTTGACAGTGGTGAGGAGGTCTTCGTAAGGACCAATGGTTTGTCTTATTCTGTCTCTGACTTCTTTATTGTTGATATGGTTTTTGTGAGAGATACCGAGCAGTCTTCTAAAGCACCTCATTTCTGTTGCCTGTATTCTTTTCTCTATATCTGCAGTTTGTGTCCATGTTTCGCAGGCGTAAAAAAACACTGAGTGAACAAGAGAGCGCATAAGTTTTATCTTTGAGCTAAGTGAGACTTTGTTGTCTTTCTAGACGGTACCCATCTTGGCTACTGCGGATGTTGTCATTGCACTCCTTGTTAATACTTCAGGTTTTGATCCTTTGTCCGACATTATTGCTCCCATATATTTAAACTTGTGCACAGTTCCAAGCTTCTCCCCGTTGGCGATGATGTCAGTATGGATTCCAGTGTCACTGTTGGTCATCAGTTTTGTTTTGCTTGCACTGATTTCCATGCCGTATGCTGCGGAAGATGTACCCCTTCTTCTGACCAGATTATTCAGTTCTTGCTCTGTGCTTGCGAGTCCGTCATCTGCGAAGCGCAGGTTTGTGATTGTTCTTCCACCAATGCTCACTGTTCCTTGGTGGCCGTCGAGTGCGTCTGTCATAATTTTTTCGAGGAAGACATTGAAAAGGGTCGGAGAGAGCAAGCACCCTTGTCTCACTCCAACAGTGGTTCTGAACCAGTCTCCAACCCTCCCATTTAGATATACTGCACTGCTGGCCTTGTTATAGAGGTTCTATATGACATGGATAATGTTGGCGTTGATGTCTGCCCTTTGTTTGCCCTTGATAATGTTTGAAGAATTAATATAATTATATCACTTTCACCATGAATACGTGACCAGTTGAAATATTCTCTTCATGACATAATGCGTTAATTAAATTTGTTTAAAAACACTAATGAAAAAGAACAAAAACAAACAAACAAACAACTCTATTAAAACCGAAATCGCTTCATCGGTCTCAATCTTCTTCGATTCGTGCATCTGCAGAACAGTAAGATCGCGTCTTCGAGTCATACATAGTTTTATCTGCAATGCAGTACGATCGCTGGGCAGTGCACAGGTAAGCACCTGTACGGAAATTAATTAGGCGGTCCTACCCTCCACCAGTCTCCTGCTACCTTACAGGCGGGTCTTGGCTGACTACAGGATTAAGGAGTTAACCCTGACAGAAAAACAACTTGCAGGTTGGTTTTGGGCAACCAACGGCTAAGGGAGTCAACCCTGACAGAAATAACAAGGACCGGTAGGGGCGTAAGGTGGCAGCCCCACCATCTACCTAGGGTACAGTGGGCTAATCACCTGCGTATCCAAAACCAAACTGATTCAAAGAATGAAATATGATATACCCGGACTGAACTTTCAAAGACGACTCTCCGGAAAAGAACACGGACTGTGATTTTTGGAATATGGAACGTTAGGCCAATTAATGAAAAAGAAATAGAAATAACTTAAGAAATGGCAAAATTCAAAGTAGACATTTTGCTATTACAGAAACAGAGAAAAATGGACAAGGAATAGAAAATGTAGGACCAAATCATGTGTTAATCTTCTCAGGAGTAAATGTCAAAAATAGAGCTAGAGTCAAAGTAGGCCTCCTAATGCATAAAAGGCAAGAAATGCTAGTAGAAAGTTGGAAATGTATAAGTCTACGGCTATTAGAGGTAAATATTGAATCAAAAGAAAGAGAAATTAAATTATTAATAGCTTATGGACTAAACGAAGATGCCACCAAAGAAGAAAAAGATATCTTTGAAAACGATGTACTAATAGCTGGAGAGAATCTCAAACCCAAACAGGAAGTAATGGTTTTAGGAGATTTAAACGCTAGAGTAGGCAACAATGTAGAAACATCAGGAGGAGTAATAGGTAAAGAAGGAGAGACAACAACTTCCCCAAATGGAGAGAGACTAATAGATTTTTTGCCTAAAGAATAATATGAAAATAGCTACCATCTTTTTTTCTCATAAAGATATCCACAAATATACAAGAGTAAATGAAAACAGATGTGAAAAGTCGATCATAAACTACATAATAGTTGGCAGCTCCCTCCTTTTTATAAGCAAACAAAAATTGTCAACAAAAACCAAAATGGCAGTATACAATACAGTTTATTGACCTACTCTCCTCTATGGCAGTGAAACCTGGACCTTAGACAGTAGAGAATACATAAGAGTAAAGGCAGCTGAAATGAAATATCTAAGATGAGTAGTAGGGAAAACTAAAAGAGACAAGATCAGAAACACAACAATAAGAGATGAAACCAAAACAGATGGCGTAAAAACTAAGATAGAAATAAATCAACTGAGATGGTCTGGGCATATAAACAGAATGAATGAGAATAGAATAGCTAAATCAGTATACATAGTGCTAAAATTCTCAAAACATTTACAATATATAAAACAAAAACCGACGTCATTCTATTAACATTGACAAGAGGAACGTGTATAATACAAATCGTTCGGTAAATGGCGGAGGAGATAGAATTTTAGTGTGACAGGGTCTTTACTGCCATCTTCTCAGTCAGTGTATGTGTTAGGGTAATTTACATCAAAATGTTGATGTTTTTAACCTATCCTCGCATACTTCTATAATACATTAAGAAACAGTTTAAGTGACAAGAACCCTACCTATTTGCGATCATCAATTAAGCCCCAACCCCGTTTTCGCCCAAACAAACACCTCCAAAATGACAAACTAGTCTCATTTCAAACTCAAACAAAATGACAAACTCAAACAAAATGACAAACTCAAACAAATGACAAACTCAAACAAAATGACAAACTCAAACAAAATGACAAACTCAAACAAATGACAAACTCAAACAAAATGACAAACTCAAACAAAATGACAAACTCAAACAAAATGACAAACTCAAACAAAATGACAAACTCAAACAAAATGACAAACTCAAACAAAATGACAAACTCAAACAAAATGACAAACTCAAACAAAATGACAAACTCAAACAAAATGACAAACTCAAACAAAATGACAAACTCAAACAAAATGACAAACTCAAACAAAATGACAAACTCAAACAAAAAAATGACAAACTCAAACAAAATGACAAACTCAAACAAAATGACAAACTCAAACAAAATGACAAACTCAAACAAAAAAATGACAAACTCAAACAAAATGACAAACTCAAACAAAATGACAAACTCAAACAAAATGACAAACTCAAACAAAATGACAAACTCAAACAAAATGACAAACAAACTCAAACAAACAAAATGACAAACTCAAACAAAATGACAAACTCAAACAAAATGACAAACTCAAACAAAATGACAAACTCAAACAAAATGACAAACTCAAACAAAATGACAAACTCAAACAAAATGACAAACTCAAACAAAATGACAAACTCAAACAAAATGACAAACAAACAAAATGACAGTGGTTAACTCCAAAATGACAAACCCCCCTCAAACAAAATGACAAACTCACGTGGTTGCCGCCACACCCAAACTCCACCAACAAAAGAAAGATTATCAAAGCAGTGCTGACAATGACAGCTCAAAAAAGTTACAAAAACCAAAATGGCATCCAAACAAAAGACAAACTAGAGCAACTCATGAAAGATGAAAATTAACTAAACGGTTTTGGTTTTTTTGGTTGTTTATTTGTTCAAAAACGATAATTCAATGTTAAAATTATTTTGAATGCTTTTTTTTTTTAATTCTGACTAATTTCCATAGCAACATGAGAGGGAAGAGGAAGCCTCCAGATGAGCGGGTGTCAACGTGACGGGTCCTTTACCTCCGTGCCGGGTGTGTGGCCAGGAGGGTGCCGGTTTCCATTATGGTGTCAACACCTGTGAGGCCTGTAAGGTGAGTTCAATTTCTTACCTGTGAGGCCCCCAAAGTGAATTAAGTTTTACACATATGAGGCATGCAAGGTGAGTTAAGTTTTACACCTGTGAGGCCTGCCAGGTGAGTTTCAGTTTTACACCTGTGATTCCTGTAAGGTGAGTTCAGTTTTACACCTGTTAGGCCCGCAATGTGAGTTCAATTTTATACCTGTAAGGCCCGCAAGGTGAGTTCGATTTTACACGTGAGGCCTGCAAGGTAAGTTCGATTTCACACCTATGAGATATGTAAGGTGAGTTTCAGTTTTACACATATGAGGCACGCAAAGTGAGTTCGATTGCATACCTGTGAAACTCGCAAGATGAGTTTCAGTTTTATACATGTGTGGCCCTCAAGGTGAGTTCAATTTCACACCTGTGAGGCCCGCAAGGCGATTTCACTTTTATACATGTGAGGCCCGCAAAGAGAGTTCAATTTTACACATGAGAGGCTTGTGAGGTGAATTCACTTTTACACATGTTAGGCCCGCAAAGCGATTTCAATTTTATACATGTGAGTCCCGCAAGGTGAGTTCTATTTCACACCTGTGCAGCTTGCAATGTGAGTTTGAAGTAACCCTGTCCACCGTGGTGGTGATCTCCAGAGTTCGTAACTGACTAATATTTCTCACGACTGTTCGTTCTTTTGAGCTATGGAATGGGTGGAGTGAGTGAGTGAAAGCGGAAGTACTGTTGACCCACATGTTTTACATTAATTTTGCATATGCAAACTGCAGGATTTGAACCAAAACCCTGATTCAAAAGCTAATTACCACACATGTTTACGCCGTTACAACACTTTCCAGGTCCCAGATAGCTTTTATCCAACATTTAATTTAGTCAAAGATGGATGAAAACACACAGGGGCCAGTGTCTGTTTTTTTGTTCATGAATGTCTGTCATCCGTTGAATGTGTAAAGACCGGATAAGACGTCACTTCAAAAGTTCTTCCTAAACCATTGAAGACACCATTTCAATAGTGTGCCTATGTCCTATTTCGTGAAAAAAAAAAAAACAAGACAGAGAAATAATCCTATGGAATAAAAAAATCATGCCTCCAGAAAAGTGTGAAAGTGATATGATGAAAATACATCACATTCACAGCCGTTTAAAACTTGGAATTCCCAATGTTTTTTTCTAAATGACGTAATTGGGAGTTAAGCACACAATTGAAATGAGCCCTTCCATTAAATCGCCACGTCTTGTCTTGGATTTACGTGGAGAAACATACGCAACGTCCCCTTTTTCTTATGAAAAGTAAAAAATCAAAAACAAAACAGAAACAAATCGCAACCTTCCTCGCTAAAAAAAATAATTTAAAAAACAAACAAACAAAATAAAAACAAAACACAAAAAGAGAAGAGGACAACACCTCCCCCCCCCCCCCCCCCCTCCGCCCCCTCGACCAAGGAAAAAGAAAAAACACCACAAAACAGAAATGAAACAAACATCAAGAAAACAGAAAGGGAGAAATGTAATACGTAATACAACTCACCATGTAAGCCATTGCATTCACAAGTTGTAATACGTAATACAACTCACCATGTAAGCCATTGCATTCACAGGCTGTAATACGTAATACAACTCACCATGTAAGTCATTGCATTCACAGGCTGTAATACGTAATACAACTCACCATGTAAGCCATTGCATTCACAGGCTGTAATACGTAATACAACTCACCATGTAAGCCATTGCATTCACAGGCTGTAATACGTAATACAACCCACCATGTAAGCCATTGCATTCACAGGCTGTAATACGTAATACAACTCACCATGTAAGCCATTGCATTCACAGGCTGTAATACGTAATACAACTCACCATGTAAGCCATTGCATTCACAGGCTGTAATACGTAATACAACTCACCATGTAAGCCATTACATTCACAGGCTGTAATACGTAATACAACTCACCATGTAAGCCATTGCATTCACAGGCTGTAATACGTAATACAACTCACCATGTAAGCCATTGCATTCACAGGCTGTTCGATAGGGTCGTGCATACACTACCATCGTGTGTGGTTTCTGGGGGATGTTTGTTGTGTTGCCTTTTTTAAAACTTTTTTGAAATAAACAGTTTTTATCATCTATGTATTCGTTACTATTTATTACAATTTCCTTCATCTTATTGTGTTTGGATTAATAATCAAAACCCCCGAAACGTTACCATGCGATTATTGGGAAAATTCCGAAGAAGCACATTCCTCGCTGTCAGACAGACGGCTAAATTGTGGGGATGGGGTAGGTTCTATGGGTGCAAACAGAGTGCGTTCGCTTTCACCTTCCTTCCTTCCATCTCCTTTTCAAGGAGAGGAAATGGTGGAAAAGAAAAGGAGGAGAGGAGGCGACAGAGAAGAGTCGGAATTAATGTTTCAACATCCTTTTTTTTTATTATCTGTTAACACATCACTGTTTAAAAATGTGCATACACACATGTGTGTATAGTCACACAACGGTCTTGGTGAGAGCAAGGTGGGTGAAATTAAGTACAGCGCGTTGTTCTCTCCTCGCCTTTTCTGGGTCATCGGTAGCGGAAAAGGAGAGGAATCCACTCTAGCGCGCCCAATACATTTCCTACAAATTAAGTTTCTTTTCCTCTTTCCCCCTTTCCACTCATTGGAAAGGGGAGAGGAAAGCGAACCCACTCTGTTTTCCACCCAAATACAGTTTAGTGTAACAAGAATATCACTTAAATATCCAACTAATTCTATTCTCCTGTAATACATTCCTTATATCCGTTTTGAGTTTAATTTCAATTTGCCTGCCTAGGGTTTTTTCCGACGAAGCCTTCTACGTCACAGAGAGTATGTGTGCCTCAAGTCAGAGAACTGTGACGTCATAGTCAACAGACGAAAGAGCTGCCCAAAATGTCGCTACATGAAATGCCTGTACGTGGGTATGTCCAAGGAAGGTAATAACAGTCACTCGCTGACCAAGTGGAGAAAAAAATGGCGTCTTGTTTCATTTTTGCAGAAATGAACGAAGTCACTGATTTGTTCAAGAAATGAAGAATTGCACTGAAAATAGGGGCACGTATTATGCACTATAAAGCAATGCAGATGCTTGTTAAAGTAAATAACTTAATAATAAAATCAAGAGAATAGTACTGAAAAGAAAAATAAATGATGATACTACTACTACTACTACTACTACTACTACTACTACTACTACTACTACTACTACTACTACTACTACTACTACTACTACTACTACTACTACTACTACTACTACTACTACTACTACTACTACTACTACTACTACTACTACTACTACTAATAATAATAATAATAATAATAATAATAATAATAATAATAATAATAATAATAATAATAATAATAATAATAATAATACAGACGTTGGTTTGTCTGTGTGGAACATAATTGATTTTGATGAAAGTGTCAAGATAGGTTGGGAATGACACAAAGAACAATAAATTATTGATCAACTTGTTGGGGTGTTCCGGATCACCATCGTGATCAGGTAAAAAAAAACATTGCAGGATAGAGCCGTTTTCATTAAATGCTGCATTACTGGCAACACCATTCTTAGGGGTAATGAGCGGCGTTGACGGAACGGAAGTTGACGGAAGTATGCACTCTCGGAGTGCTTTTTTAGTTATCTTCTTTTTTTTTTAATTTTCCGTATCCAAATTTGACATTGTGACAAATGTTTAGTAGAGTTTTGTTTAAACTTCGTTTTGCTTCAGATCGATGAAATACTACTGACTTAAAGAATATCGTTCCATCTATTTTTTTAATTGAACATCCCCCTCCCCCCCCTTCATTTCCCTGCTTTTTACAGCTATCAAGACCGGCCGTTACACTTATGTCAAGAGAACCAATGACATTCAGGAAGTACAGCAGCTGGCTCTTGAAGGTAAAATTCCGCCCGAGAAACTTGAGAAGCCAAACTCAGAGATCCTCAAACCGTTTTTAACCAAGACAACGCTCGCATCCTCTCAAAAAGCCATCTCCCGATCCCTTCTTAGATTACCCAAGATGTACAAGTATTGACGACATTGGCCAAATACCACTGTCCATGGATCCTCTGGTGTCTAAGCAATCCTCAGACGTCTTCGATCAAATCTCTGATGCAATATCTGAAAGCGATGGAAATGACCTTGACATCAAAGCCCCTCCTAACGGAGGTATGTTACGCATGGAAGTGAGAAAAGAAAAACTAATAAATTCCTGGGTTTCAACCCCTCAATCAGAAAAAACAGGCCAAAACAGACAAACAAGTGATGTGTTATTCAGATGGACTTTGCCTTCAATCTACATTGCCCGTTTTGATGAACACCCCTGGCGCCAACTCTCCTCAAGTCATGACTCCACTGTCACCAGGTTCCTTGGACACAGTCTTCCCACAGAGTCAATGCCCCTGTCTCCTCTGATGCGTCTCCTGGAAATCAACAAAGTTGGTTCCGATTGCCTGTCAAGTGGCGACTTCTTGTCCACGTCTACATCACCAGGTGGCATTCCATTGTCACCGATTTCCATGGCGTCCTCTGAAGACTACCTGCTGGCTTCTCTTAGCCCCGCTCACTGCCATGAATACACGGAACAAGAGCTGAACGAAACCATCGACTTTGTGACAGCTGTCCATAAGATTTACTCACGAGATTTCATCGATGAGCCGGATGAAGTCCTTCAAGAAAGATTTGAAAAGTGTTTTGTAAGTAATGAAAAATATCCTATTCCTTCATACAATCAATTTTTGTGTGAGAAGATTGAATTATAACAATACATTCTTAATACACGTCATCAGTCGTATTTTTTGCCTTTAAGCTGGGTACTCATTTAAACCTGAGTCAAGTGACGAAAATAGAGTGAAGTACCTTCATAAGAGTACAACATTGTGAGGAAAACACTCCTTTGTCAGCCGTGGGGTTTGAAACAGCGTCATCGTGATTACTAGCTCACAACGCTACGGTTCAGCTACAACGTCTCAAATAGATAGATACATGAATACACAAGTGAATCAATTAATATTAGTTAAATACGTTTAAAAAAGGATAAAATATTTCGACTTTTTAATGTTTCATTGTTCAACTCTCTAGCACGACTGCAAACTGAAGGAGAAAGTTTTCGGTGAGATGAAGACCATTGAGAGGAAAGATTACGAACACGTTTTGAAAGAAACCGGCATCGATGTGGACGGCCGACTGTTCCAACTCACAGAGTGTATTTCTAACATCGAAGACGAAGTCAAATACCTGGTGGCTTTATGCAAGGCACTTCCGGAATTCCGGAGATTGAATTTACTCAACCAAGAAGCTCTACTCAAGGTTGGTGTCTGGTTTTTGGCTATAGGTGACAGAATGCGCTTACTATGCTTTTCGTTTTATTCATATCTTAGCTTTAGATAGCACTGATTCACACAAGCATAAATCTTAAACATATTAAATTCTTCTAACCCCTTCCCCTCCCATTTTGTCTGTAAAAAAGAAGTTGCATGCGCTGAAAAAAAGCTCATTTGCAAAATGTTGTTTGTCACAGGATCTTCCCTCGTGCTTCTCTTTAACTATAAAGGCTAGAAGAAAACAAAATCCAATTGAGTAAAACTGAGGACATGCTCTTCGGTGTGGCCGAGAAATCCTGCTCCATGTAAATTGAAGATGATCAGGGGAATCAGGTCCATACTTATCTTGATTTATCATTATCAGTGGTCGTCGCTGCCATCGGAGGTCTCTGTCTCTGGTCTCTGTCTCTGTCTCTCTTGTATTCTTTGCTCTTTACACTCTGCAGTCCCTTCCCTCTCTTTCTCTCTTCCTTGCCCTCTTCTTGTTATTTTAACCTAAATCAGCGTCCTAATGCAAAGCCCTAAACCTTATATAAGTGTCATGTCTTGAGCCCTGTGGTGTAAAAATGGCATGGAGTGAGATTAACAAGAGTCAACAGCCACAGGTTCACATCTTTACTTTCCATCCATTGCTGAGTGCGCCCACCCTAGCATGGAAACATTCATCCTAAACACTACAACTTCTCCACCCTTTCCTACCAAGTCATAAGTCAAGTAAAAGTCAACAAATATAAGTTTTAACATTTTTCTGATGAAAAGAGAGAAATCACAGACAAACATAAAGATGATTTAAGGGATGAAAAGAGAAGAAATCACAACAAATATTAAAGACAATCGTAACGGTCTACATTGGTTTGGTGATTTTACGGGAGTTGGCTCTGTCGTCGTTTCTTTGCTGCTGTTTTAACCGTTTGATTCAAATTGCATTCCATCACATCAGTATTCTATTCATTGTGAATGATATATCTAAATTCCATGGATTTTCCAGCCAAGGTAAGAAAGTCTTTTTGCTTGACTTTCCTTTTTTATTGTCCCCCCTCTCTCAAATTTTTATCTGTCTTGCTTTCTCTTTTTGTGAGAATTCTTTATGGCCCCCTAACTCTGACCATTTTGTAAAGGTAATTTTTCCCTATGTATGTACATCAAGTTTATTTAAACATTAAGAGCAAGAACTAGTTGTCACTTTGACAGTTTGAGAAAAAATTTTATCTATGGATTTTCCAGTAGTGGTGTCTTGGCTATCTCACAAAATTTCCCACAAGTCCACCGGAGAAGGATACAGACATTCAACTTACAACCTTTTGTTCAGTTCACGGCCGATATCGATGAAGGCCATATTGTCTTATAACAAAATTTCATACTTGGAGCTATTTACAAGTGGATCTGTCGATATCTTGCTCTGAGTGTGATGCTGAAATCTGGACACGGATGAGAGGGAGAGGGAGAGGGAGAGGGAGAGAGAGAGAGAGAGAGAGAGAGAGAGAGAGAGAGAGAGAGAGAGAGAGGAAAGAGAGAGAGAGAGAGAGAGAGAGAGAGAGAGAGAGAGAAGGAGAGAGAGATAGAGAGAGAGGGAGAGAGAGAGAGGGAGAGAGAGAGAGGGGGAGAGAGAGAGAGAGAGAGAGAGAGAGAGAGAGAGAGAGAGAGAGAGAGAGAGAGAGAGAGAGAGAGAGAGAGAGAGAGAGGGAGAGAGAGAGAGAGAGAGGGAGAGAGAGCGAGCGGGGGGAGAGAGAGAGAGAGAGAGAGAGAGAGAGAGAGAGAGAGAGAGAGAGAGAAAGAGATATCGAGCTTTACCCTTTGGAACAGACAGGGAAACTGAAAAGCCAATGACGTTTCAGATGCCCAAACACCAGTGTCTTTTATTGTTTACAAAAGAATTGGAATCAAAGAAGACTGACCTTGTGATAATTACAGCTGTTGTTATAAAATGCAGCTTTGATTATGAATCTATATTGGACAAAAACAAATTTCAAATATCATCATCATAAACAGTGTTATTTCAAACTTTGTAGAAAAAAAGAGTCATTCAAAAAATCACATATTCATAAATCACTCAGATTAACTTCATTTTTTAACAAGTGTTCTTAAATTGATGATGGAAGTTTCAATAATTAAATCAAAGAAAAATTTAAATAGGGATAAAATCATTGATGATATGTTCACCAATTTCAACATGTTGAAAGGAAATACAGAAACAGTCTATGTGTCATTAGTTTGTCTGAGTGGGGATAACTAGAAAGGGTTTGAAATTTTGATCCTTTTCTGAGATTTAAATCATCGCTTTTGTTTTTAAAAATCTTTTTTGGTGTGGAGACTCCATTCACTACTTCCATCAATAAATAGATGTCAAAACAATTACATGAAAACAATGATTGTAGAAAACAATGAGGACAAAAGATAAGAACAAAGAGAAAATGATCGGCTGAAAAAGGTTGCAATGCTTGTTTCTTGAACTTGTAGTACTAGTGGTAGTAATTGTTTTTTAAGTTTACAAAGGAAACAGGTTAAGTCAAAGGCTTTTCCTAACCAAGCACTCCAGTCAGACAGATTTGGTTAGAAAGAAAAATCATAAAAAATCAATCATTTATTATAGAAAACTGAGCTTGCATTCCGGATGCCAGGCCAAACACAGGATCAGTAGAATAAACTCAGATGTCAGGAATTTCACCTTCTAGAAAATGCTCAGATGTCATTCACCTTCTAGCCATTTAAACTCAGATGTCAGGAATTTCACCTTCTAGCAGCATTTAAACTCAGATTTCACCTTTCAGCATTTAAACTAGTGACAGCCATTTAAACTCAGACGTCAACGTTTAAACTCAGAGGAATTTCACCTTCTAGCAGCATTTAAACTCAGGCGTCAGGAATTTCACCTTCTAGCAGCATTTAAACTCAGACGTGAAGTTCACCTTCTAGCAGCATTTAAACTCAGACGTCAGTCCAGGAAGTTCACCTTCTAGCACGATCGCACCTTCTAGCGCACTCATAGAAGTTTAAACTCCATGAGTTAAACTCAGCATCAGGAATTTCTGTAAAAGAATTTCACCTTCTAAGGGAATTAATAAAGCATTATTATTATCATTATTATTTACTCTTCTTTCCCTTCTACAGCATTTACAAGATAAAGATGGAATTAAAATCTGTATTCTAACTTTAAACTCAGTGTCATTCTAGCAGCATCTCAGACGTCCAGTAGGACCCTTCTATTAAAAGTTCTTCTCAACTCCTAGAGGAGCATTTAAACACTCAGGAATTTCAGCAGCAGGAATTTCTTTGAGCACCTTTACCAACATAAACTCAGGCTGAATTTCACCTTCTTTTAAACTCAGGCGGCACCTTAATTTAAACTCCTCCACTTTCGCTCTTTACACACATTAAAAGAAAAAGCAGTTTTCTCTGTTCTTGAAGACCTACCTAAAATCATTTTCTTTGCTGAAAACTGACTAAGGATTCCAGTCGTAGCATGATCCCTCAAAATAGCATCACAGGGCAGATGGGATGCTGAGATACTTTGTCTCCCTCATAAATCTATGAGAAATAAATGACAAATAACTCAAAATGAATTAACAAACTTCAATGTCTTTTGAAATGAATTATAAAACGTCTTTTGTCATTTTGTAGAGATTTGCACAGAATGACTCAACTCCTAATCACGGTCAAAAAATTAATAATGATCGTCAATTTCTTTCAATTTAATGTTCATAAAAAAAAAAGCTATGCTCAATTACAAAAATGATATAATATTAGGGGGTAATACACGGCAGTACTGGAAAAATGATTAACATGATACAATAGCACAGTATGAACATCAACACAACTTCGAAAAATTATGATTAGAACTACAATTAAGAGTTGAACCAAATCATTACTTGTTTTGATGAAAACATAGATACAGTTTCAAATTCTTTATAGCCGCTTTTGATTGGAACAGCACTGTTCCAGGAAATAGTTCCAGTAGTGGTGTCATTACGGCATTCTCATATTAAGGGGGGATGGGGGGATGCGAGGGAACGACAGGGAAACTGGCACCTGGACTGGCGAGTAAGTGAAAAAGAATTGGACCAAAAGGTTAATTTTCTATTCTTTGCATATTCAAAAAAAGAGGTCATAACGATCATTTATCTACAAATTCATGGCAGAAAAAAATGTCCATATGATGTATAACTTTTTTTTGGTGTGGAGACAAAATATTTTGTAGGAAAACAATGAGGTAGGTGAAAAACAATCAAAATTTTGACATAAATTATCCTAACACATTTTATAGTAGACTGAGAAACTGGCAGTAAAAACCTGTATATTGGCAGTTAATCGCCAAATGTGGCAACACACGATATCTGACCTCTGTAAAGAATTTCCTTTAATAAAGCATTATTATTATCATTATTATTTACTCTTCTTTCCCCACCAAGATAAAGATATTCACGTCATCCCATATAAGAGGCGTTGCACGTCAGTGTATACGAAATAAACACGAATTAACAAACTTCACAAGCATAGGATCAAAGAGGAAAAAAAATTACAAAAAAATATGGTCATTTAGCGTACGAACATCTGTTTTCAGATCCAAATCATTACTTGTTTTGATGAAAACATAGATACATCTAAACCTAGATTTATAATCCTATTTACATAAGTTAATTTTCAATGCATATTCAGAAACTTTCGAAACAGTAAGGGGCTGCTACAACAAGGAAACTCGTCGTCTTATTATCATTAAACGTTTGTTTTTGTGTTATTTTCTGTTGCTTTTTTTACTCTGCATTTTTCTCTAGAAAATCCCTAATTTACATAAGTTTTTCCAACAAGGAAACTAAAATTTTTTTGTGTTATCTCCTTCGCCATTTTTCACCTAACAGTTAGTACTATATTTGGCACACAGGTTCCTCTTGTCAATGTTAATAGAATGACGTTGGTTTTTTTTATATATTGTTAACTTTTTGAGAAATTATTTAGTTTTGACAGTTACTCATGAACATACTAAAAGCAAAAACCTTAACTCAAAAGCAAACAAAATCACTTTATAGTCTATTATTCATGTACATGACTATGATCAATGGCGCAGGTATGTTCAGTTATTCTCTATGTAAAACGTTTTTACTTAAATTATTGGAGATAGCATATTAATTTTATCCTGGTCGTGATTCGAAACTTACAATTGAGGATTTAAACACACATTACAATACGTTTGTATAACATGTACATATGTCACCCATGCACATACATGTATCTATGTAAATAAGACTCTTCGGGAGTTTATTTTGTACTAATACATACAAAGCAGCCCACCCAGGTGATCATTTAATTTGTGCCCACAGCCCTATCTGAATCCAGCATCTAGTCAGCCATTCATCACTGTCGATCACTGACGTGATAAACTTACCTGTGTTGTCTTATTCACACGCATATGCAGTAAAGCTCCAGAAGCCATCCAAACATACCAAGTGTGAACATAGTATACTGTATAACAATCACACACTCCATTTAGATTTAACAGCTGATAAGTGTTAGGATCTTACTTTACAGCAACCTTCACATTAGAATTTGAGACTCAATTTGAGACAATGATCATTTTTTTGCGTTCCAATTACAGAGTATAATTTTCATAGAAAGAATTCTATCACAGGGGATTATTCCAATTAAGCTGCTGTTCCAATTATCAACTTCAACTGTAACTGTAATATATATATACATGCAAAGCGCTGAATTTTGTTGGAAAGTCTTAAAGCATGACATTTTCAAATGTGTAGATATGAGTATATGGTAACACAGTAGTGTTCAGAGCTTTTTTTTTCACAAAAAATTTTAGAAGAAACAGCTAGATGAAAGATAAGTGAAAATTTGAAAGGAAATAAGAAGGACCAACCAGCAACATCAACCAACCACCCACTGTGACGTCAGAAGAAAGAAATCAAAGTACTCTCTGTGTATAAAAGTCAAAACCATGATGACCTACCTGTCTGTATACAAACTAGAGCAAGTTTGCTGGTTTCATTGAATCTGAATCATATGTGGTTATCTCAGGGTGGATTAAAAGAAAATAGCAGAGTGAAGGAGTGAAAGGAAATAAGTAGGACTTACCAATAACACCAATCACCACCCTTACTAGATTTAGAATCTAGATATTGATAAAGAAAGGTAGTCACAGTGTTGGCAGGTCTAGACACCATTTTAGCATTAATGGCACAATCATAAAAACAAAGATATCTCCTCACTTTAGTGCTCATTTCTGAGGGGAGGGGAGGTTCTGCCTCCTCTTGGTGGAAGAGGGGTGGGGTGGGGGTGTCTTTATTTCAAATCTTGTCATGAAAATTATCAAAGCAGGAATCGTCAACTAAAAGAAAGGTAAAATAAATCAGCTACCATTTGTCCACTGACAGCAGCAATTATAGAATTTTTGGCAGCAGAGAATTTAAAAAAACACCAAAGAAGATGAAAAGTTGAACCTAAATATCCCACAGCTCAAAATACTGGAAAGCATTAAAATAAAATACCTTTTTTTTTTTTTAAATCACTACAAAAACTTACAGCTAAATTGAAACCAGCATCTGTCATCCGGCTTCTAAATCGTTGAGTATTGGACAAGACTTTCTTGATAAGGTCTGTGTTTTCCATTACCAAGTCAAAGGCCTGAAATATATTATACATATTGATTTTATATAGGAACAAACGTTGCATAGAGAAGAATACGCAGCATAGAGAAATACAAATTGCACAGAGACCTATACTACTATAGAAGGGCACATTCATACCCATGATCAGAAGATATGAAAACCTACAAATTACATTTTTTTTAAATCTGAAGGAAGAAAAAAAATAGAGGATGGTATAAAAGGCATTAATATGTCACTTTTTTTCTGCTTATTTCCTTCTTTTTTTTTTGCCCTCTTTTTCATCTTTGCCCTCTTTGTTCATCATGCAATTTTCCATTAACGTTTTCAACAAGATTTCCTCACCTTACTTGCGCAAGCAACAACTGGGGGAGGTAAAGTGTTGGAAAACAAGTACGGCCTTGACCTTTGTCTCAAGAGGTCAATCAGTTGTTTTGGTCCAGCAGTGTAGCCGCCTTAAGAAGTAATAAATGTACAAAACAATATGTTACAATCTTAGAAGATAGAAAAAGACCCGACTTATTTATCAATAGCCAAATACAATAAAAACAGAACCCATATAAATGTTAATAGCTTCTCAACAACGCGCCAATAGCCAAAGTTTTAACACAATTAATTTCAATTATACACATTTTGATAAATATAAAATTTGATATAATTCCCGAACAATGAAAGTCACACAATAAGTAAAAAGGTAAATTTTTCAACTGTCAACATTTCTTGGATAAAATTGAAACAAGAAGAAGTAATAAACATTTGTTCCATGAAACCATCCAAAAAACCATGAAAATGGTTTTAAAACCCATCAACGTGAATATTCAAACATTATTCAATATGTAACAAGTCAATCAAAAATGATCCACTCACTGACTGGTTTAAAGACATTGCTCAAAATTATGTCCTTTCTGCTTATTGCAGAGTTTCACTCGTTTCACAAAGTTTTTGATTGTGTGTACACACATCTCAGATGCCTCTGTCCTTACAAGATGTTTTATTTCTTGTTTCCAAGCCAAATATGTTCTCTGGACGATTTTTATACACACTGTTATCAAAATAGCCCCATAGAAAGAAATCCAAAGACAAAGATCTTGTGTATGAGGAACCCAGTTGTTCAATGCCCATTGCGAGATTAGTCGATTATTGAAGATGTTGTTGGGGAGGGCAAAGCGCCGCAGTTGTTGCATGTGTTGTAGCCCAATCTTGATTTTCAACTTTTTACACAGAAATGCTGACAGTTTAAAAAATGTACCTTTTTACTAATTGCGTTGCTCCGGGAATATATCAAACGAAACTTATATTTACCAAAATGTATAAGACTCTTATTAATTCATCCCTCCATTTTTTATTCAAAGGGATTGCATTCATATGAGACATCTTACATAATAATATGAAAAATAGGTTACATCACAGAAAC